>VZRU01018987.1:116141-131504 GCA_013398155.1 Pedionomus torquatus | reverse complement strand
CTGCCCAGGGAAGGGGTTGAGGCACCATCCTCAGGGGGAGGTATTCAAAAAGACAGCTTGACATAGTGCTCAGTGACATGGACTACTGATGGGTTGTTTTTTCATTAGTTAGGTTGATGGTTGGACTAGATGATCTCAAAGGTCCCTTCCAACTCTGACAATTCTCTGATTCTGAGAGGTTATAAACTGTAATCTACCTTTCTTCATTGATTTTCCTTGCTTTCCTCTTGGAAAACAGATTATAACTGCATGGTCAGTTTTAAGTATTAAACCACTGAAAGCTATTCCCTTTTTAGAAGGAAGAAATAATTTCCAATTAGTATTTTATAGCCTCGCTCCTGGTAAACTACACACCCATTCAGAGAGACTGGAGTAAAATGATGTTTGCAGCAGGAAGCTACATTAAACCGAAATTCCTACCCATAAGTCGTATTTCTGCTCATCTAACACATGTATGTTCTCTGCATCTTCTTACTCATTACAGGCAGGGTGAACAAATATCTTTTAATATAAGATGTATCCCTTCACTAAGTTCCTTAGTCAGGAACAACAGCAAAGGCTGGGATGAGTAAGTAAATGTGTTAACAAAGTAAAAGCTTACCAATTAAATTTCTGGAATGACACCCAAATTAACAGCAGGAACATGTTCTGTTAGTCATCGCCAAACATCATTTCCTCCAGTTTGTAACATGGGCTCTGAATTAGACTTTGAAAGTTATACATGCAAGAGACTGGCTTCCACCTGAGCCTTTAGGGACGTTGTAGGACAGACTAACAAGTGAGGTCAAGCTTCTTGCCTACTTACTTGTGAGGGGCTAAAAGATTTAGGAAATAAACTACATCCTCACCCCATGAGGAAAAGGGATCACGTGCAAGAAATAAGAATAGTACCACACACAAAAAAACCTGTTTGCATAGCAATGCCTCTAACCATGTTAAGAGCAGCGTTTGAAGCACAGCTTCAGAAAGGTGTGCTGCTTTGTGTTTTCACTGTGGGGTTTGTTTTTAAGTTTCTCCTCCCAAAATCTTGAGTTTTCAGTAAAAAAAAAAAAAAAAGTAAAAAGTTAAACTACTTTAAATACTTCGTAAGTAGCAGTGACATAATAAACTCACACTTGCTAGTGAGCAAGCATGGGCCAAAGCACTGCCAGGTTCAGCTAGGCAGAAGCTCTCCCACCTCATTGTGACAAGATCCCTGGCTGTTTTGAGAGCTTTCCCCAGCCCTGGTAGGTTTGAGATATCCCTTTGGTGTGTTGTAGTCTCATGGAGGACACCTGAAAGCCCTCTCCTGCCCATGCATTCGTACAAGCACATCTCATTCCTTGGCACACAAGATGGCTATCTTACCTAGTCATCTTGGCCTAAGGACTTCTGTGTCCCACTAGCCTATAAATACTGTTAGTTGGTGTTGTTTTGTTTCTTTTAAATGCTAAAACTCACATAGCTGTACTGACTGATGGTTATTTAATTTTGCCTACTAGGACAAATACCTCATTTTGGAACAGGTGAAGGTCTGTTTGGTGATATGAGGAGGAGCAGTGGTCAGCAAACAAGGGACAGGTTCACCTCTGTTACACAGAATCTGTAACATCTACCCATATTAGTGATGAAAAAGGAAACTGGAGAGGCACTTCTGACACAGGAGCAGAAATCAAATAATCATCAAAATGAACATCTGTTCATACCATTACATTTTCACATCCATGTGCCAAATCTGTGCATTTGCTCATGTACTGCAAGTACTCTTCTAATTGGAGATCACCTTGAGACACAGAATCAGCAGTAAGATCCATTGACAGCTGTCTCCTACCTAGCTGTCTGTTAGTTTATTGGGGATTTATGAACAGAGGTGCAGTTCTAGCCTGCCCTAGAGTTACCAGCTCAAGAGTGAGACACTTGACTTGGTGGGGACAACAGCCTTCTCACACATCCTGTGTGAGGCAGGAACTTTCTTTGCTCCTACAGTGAATCTAGGACCTAGCACTTGGTATCTTCATATGACTATTAATACATTAAATTCTGTATTGTCAGTACTGCTTCAGGGAAACAGCACATTCAAAGGCATTTAGAAACAAAGGTGAACTGTAACATATTTTAGAAGAATAAAAACAACTTCTGTATTTTAAATTAAAACTTCACTCATTTAATGCAATCACCTTTTGTATTTCACATTAAGACTTGTCTAATCCACTATCAGAGACAGCTCGGCTTTCTCCCAAAGACATAACTGTGAGCAGACACAGGCTCAGATATGCAGCAGTTTGGACTGTGAATCATGATATTACTGAAGTAGGTGCTCTCACGTACCAGCTTTATGCCTTTATTATTATGCCTATGCTATACATTTTTAATAGCATTCAGGACCTTTTATTCCCACATCCTGTACATTCAATTATAAGCACATATTATTTAAAGTGATCCTAAAGGAAAAAAAAAAACCCTTTCTGCAAACAAGCAGCAGATGCTATTGGACAACTTGCAAATCAGGAGGAATAAAAATGCCAACACTACAGCTTCATTACATGTCAGCGTTCAGCCAACATTCTTCTTTGCTAAGTCACCCTTGGTAAAGTTACAGCCTGCTATTTGTTAGCAGTATTAGTGAAGCACAGTGAGGTTTCCCAATGGTAACTCATTTTCCAAATGCATAAAAGTCAGCCCTTGCCCCCAAGGATCCTCACAATTCAATGAGCAGAAGCTACAGAAGCAGCTGAGAGATTATTTGCCTGAGTCATTGCTAGAAATCTACAGAAAATTAGGAGCTGACTTTGGATCTTGATAGCTAAATCTGGCACCAAAAGGAAAGGCTGATCTTGCTTTTTTGCTGGACCAAGTACAGCTTGTTTCTTTTTAAATTTCTTAAGGGACATGCCAAAGTCTTATGGCAGAGGAACAGCGAGGTTCATGTCTTCTACTGGACATCAAAACTTTAAAAACTTGTCCTGCAAGGTGCAGAAGGAAAAGCAATCAACATCTCAAATCTCAGATCTTAGTGCAAGAGCCATGAAAACACCTATGAAACACAACACAATGGATAGAGGCCATGTTTCACAGATGAAAGCCTCCTAACACAACTGCGCTATGATAAGAACTTTTTTGTTTAACTGTAGGTTGTCACAAGCAATTGAATTAATTGCAGGTAGCACCCGATTAACTCTCTTAATTACCAGTGCTTCACAGGTTCCCCATAAGCTTGTATTTTCAGATGAAACACCAGAAACAGTTCAGGCTTGCATCAGAAAATGACTTTCAAAGGCAACTGTGAAATCAACATGTGGACAAACCCCATCACACAGGAATAAAAAAAAAGCAAGCCACCCAAAAAACATTTTAGACAGCATGAAAATTTGGTATTTTCTGAAAGTCACTTCTGAAGCTTAAGTTTCCATTAGAATTCATGCTACAGTTTGTTCTGTTTTTACAAAGCATTTTACTTCATACACTTCCTGTCACCCATAAACATGGTATTTAGGCACATAAAACATTTATCATTGAGACATAATGCCTCAAAGAAATGAGGCCAAATGCCAACATTCCCATGATCCTGGTCTTGTCTCCCGTTTCCATCCTCTTTCCTAAGGGGTCTGAAAGTACAAGTAAACCAACTTGATCTCTTCCTATGACCATGTGATCCACCTTCTCACTGCAGGGAAGGCTGTGGACATTGTCTACTTGGGTTTTGGTAAAGCCTTTTACACCGTCCCCCACAACATTCTCCTGGAGAAGCTGGCGAATCATTGCATAGACAAGTGTACTCTTCACTGGGTAAAAAAACGGCTGGATGGTCATGCCCAGAGAGTGAAATTAATAGGGTGAAATTCAGTTAACAGCCAGTCACCAGTGGTGTGTCCTTCAGGGCTCAGTTCTGAGGCCACCATCATTTAATATCTTTATTGATAATCTGGATAAGGGGATTGAGTACACCCTCAGTAAGTTTGCAGATGACACTGAACTAGGTGGGAGAATTGATCTGCTTGAGTGTAAGAAAGCTCTATACAGGGACCTGGACTGGTTGGAGCCATGGGCCAAGGCCAATGGGATAAGGTTTAACAGGGCCAAGTGTCAGGTCCTGCATTTCCATCACAACAACCCCAGGCAACATTACAGGCTTGGGAAAGAGTGACTGGAGAGCTGCCTAGAAGAAAAGGACCTGAGGATGTTGGTGGACAGCTGGCTTAACATGAGCCAGAAGTGTGCCCAGGTGGCCAACAGCATCCTGGCCAGCAGGAGTAGAGGGGTGATGGTGCTTCTATACTCAGCACTGGATATTAGGAAGAATGACTTCACTGAGTGGGTGGTCAGGCACTGGAATGGCCTTGCCCTGGGAGGTGGAGTCACCATCCCAGGAGGGATTTTAGAAACATGTAGACATGGTACTTCAGGGCTCACTCTAGGAGCCAAGATTGTTGGGTTGGGCAATTTGTTTTGTGGGTTTTGTTTTTGGGGGTGTGTACACATGCATATGGTCAGACTCGATCTCAGAAGTCCCTTCCAACCATGAAGATTCTGTGAGTTGCAGGCTGCAAGACTCGGCAGAAGGTACCTCCAAGTACAATGGCTGATACCTTTACAGTTTCAATCACTGTGGTTATGAATTACCCCATGTTGGTGCTGGACCTGTCCATACCATGAGGAGGAGATGATCCATCTATCCCATGGAGCCTTGGTCCTTCTGGCCTGGGCCACCGCAGGAGTGGGAAAGGACATGCCAGTGCCACTGCCTTGGAGTCATCTTCAGAGAACTTCAAGGGGCAGGGGGAAGGTGGAGAAGACAGGAAGTCCTCGGTGGGCTGGTGTTGCCTGGTATCACATGCAACCAAACCCATCTCTGGACCAGGCACTTGCATGCAGAGAGATGCCATCCACTTTTTGCTCTTCTTTCAGCTCTCCTTACTCTAACGCAATTTTCAAATTAACTTATTTAATGGGTGTGAAATGCCCTTCAGTTTCTCTGCTGTGTGCTCCCTTAGCAGGAATGACACCTTCCCTGCAAGAGAGGGGCTGCCACCCTACACCTACGGGGGGGACCAGCAGGAAGCATCATCTGCCACCTCTCAGCCTCCCCAGATGAACTGAAAACATCCTGATTTACCCCACCTTACTGCTCTGCGACTAAATGCTAATGCTCATTTGGCCAACAAGCCTTGCCAGCCAACATTAACACAGCACAAAGAATTGGCAGAACAAGGCAAGTTTTACTTTGCCCTGGCAAATTTAATCCGAGTGTCTCATGTAGCATTCAATCCTACCTCTTAAACAGGCAAATTTCATTTTCACCCCATTATTGCTACTATTTCCCATCTTGCTATAACCTAGTAATTCCATACTTCAGTTCATAAAACACATTTAAAATGAAATATTCTCACCAGTGAAGTAATTATGATCCACCAGTATCCCAACGCAGGGAAAAAGATGCTTGGTTACAGTCACAAACATTCAGGAACAATGAAATAGCTTCACTGCAATCATCGTGGGTGTTTTGAATGGGGTGGGGTAACCAAAAAAAAAAAAAAAAACAAACCAAAAAAACCAAACCAAACCAAAAAAAAAAACCCAAAACAAACTGTCAGAATGGTAAATCTACTAAGACCTAACAGAAATGTTAGCATGGTGTTACAGGTTCAGTAACATACTTTGTATGTGATTAAAGTTTTCTTTGGAGTTGTAGCAAAGCCGAACACTAGCTAACCCAGAGTCACTTTTATCTCTTGATGCCTTATAAATGGAAGAACATAGAGTTGTCTGGGTTGGAAGGGACTTCTGAGATCATCTTGTCCAACCATCAACCTAAACTCCGACTAAAAAAAAAAGCAACCACCCATCACTAGTCCATGTCTCTGAGCACTGTCAACCTGTCTTTTTGAATACCTCCCCCTGAGGATGGTGCCTCAACCCCTTCCCTGGGCAGCCCATTCCAAGGCTTAAGAACCCTTTCTGTGTAAAAATTTTCCCTAATACCCATCCTAAACTTCCCCTGGCACAACTTGAGGCCATTTCTTCTTGTCCCATGGCCTGTTCCTTGAGAGAAGAGACCAAATCTCCCCTCACTACACCCTCCTTTCAGGGAGTTGTAGAGAGCAAGGTCTCCCCTCAGCCTCCTCTTCTCCAGGCTGAACACCCTCAGCTCCCTCAGCCGCTTCTCACAAGACTTGTGCTCCAGACCCCTCATCAGCTCTGTGCCCTTCTCTGGACTTGCTCCAGTCCCTCAGTGTCTTTTTTGTGGTGGGGAGCCCAGAACTGGATACAGCACTGAAGGCGGGGCCTCACCAGTGCCCAGTGCAGGGGGTTGATAGCCTCCTTAGTCCTCCTTCCCACACTGTTCCTGATCCAGGCCAGGATGCTGGTGGCCTTCTTGGTCACCTGGGCAGACTTCATACCACTTTTTTAATATCTGTCTGTTAGGTTGCCCTTCACAGTAAATGATACATTGTATAACCCCATAATGCTTATTTATGTAAGAATAAGCATTGTGATAACCCAATTAATGGTTATTTATCTCTCAGAAGGTGCAGTCGTATGTGCCAAGCAGGCTGTCTGTGGGACAGGTGATAGTGTCCCTGGAGTGCACCATGAGTGCTTCCTGGTCTGGCTCCTTCCACCAGAAACACGTAACCACAGGAGCTCGGAGCTTCTGTAACCATACAACGTTGAATTTTCTGTAGAGGGTTAAGGCAGCTGAGCATGGCCTGGTGTGGTGGCCGTGTTCCAGCTCTGTGCTCAAGCCTTTTGAGCTGACTGTTCTTCACACTTCATCAAGAGACACAAGTTAAATTTACAGGTCCTTTCTTAGCAGTAACACATATCAAGCAGTTGTCTTGTTTCTTTCCTGGGTCTGTTTAACTTTGATTTGTCTGGAAAACTTGAACCTGCTCAGTGCTATTGCTGTGGACTTTTGAAGATTGAAGTTTATTTTAGAAACCTTGGTGCTAAGTAGTAACCTTGAGAAGCTTTTAATTATTTGAAATGGAGTTACAATGTTGCCTTCTGAGCCAACACTTTTTGTCCCAGCCATGAGGGAAAGAGCCAAGAATTGTGAATGCCTTAAAAGGAGAGGAAATGTGTAGATATCTGCAAACTAATACTGTTATCTCCCAGATCACATTGAAGAGAACGTTTTCCAAGTTTGAAGTCTCATGTCTTGCAGAGGCTCAGAATAGCGGTAACACCATAAGAGCAGTGGAGCAGCCTGAGCGACAAGTTTGTTTGTCAACTTGCTGTGATGCTTGGCATCCCCGAGCCCCCGTGTTCAGCTCTATGATGCTCTAAACATCTGCTGGTGTGGGGAGCAGGATGGCTGATGACTCCTTGGGTGAATCTGGAAAGGAGCTTAATTCCCCTAAACTTTGGTAAATTTGGGCCATGCAAAGTGTTGCCTTAAATCCAGTGAAGTGGATTTAAGTGCCTTTTTTTGGCATGACCTTTCCAAAGAATCCTCCTCCTCATTTTAAAATTTGGTATCCTAAGGTTATTTCAGGCCTATCGTCAGCATAAGGGTATTCACCTTGTGCAGATTATACAATGAGGAATAAGTGTCTGTGACCCCAGTGAAGGTTTCTTTGGGTTTGGATTAAACCCTGAGTGAGTCATGCAGTTAAACGGGTGGTTTTGCTGCTTCAGAGTAGAAAATAGTTTAGCCCTTTCAGAAACAGCTTTTGCTTTGGCCAATGACTCCTGTGTTGGGTTCGGCCTGGAGAAATTTAGGAAAGGTTGTTTGAGCTTGTACAGTGCTGGAGTCTATCCAGTTGTGGGAAGTGTGGTTCTGCCCTGTCCACCCTGCACTCCCCTTCAGTGCTGGACCCAGGTGTCCTCCTTGGAAAGATGCTCAGCTATTATTCTCATAAAAAAGAAAAAAAAAACCAAAAAAACACTATGATCTGGTGCTCATAGTGTGGAGAATATACAGAAGATGATTGCAATGTCTGAAGGATATTTTTAAAAGTTACCCTTAAAGTTGCAATGGAAAATTTCTCACTGTGCTCAGAAGCTTTTCCTTTTTCTGCTAGTCCACGCTCTGCTTCTCCTGTCTCACACAAGGACTTGCTCCTTTTTCCCCATAATAGCAGTGTGTCTGGTTTATTCTACAGGGTTTTAATTAAGAGGAAACTCAGCAGCAGGGGAAAAAGTGATAGATTTGAAAGCAATTCTCAGGCTCTTCTGTCCTGCCTCGTTAGACAGCCTGCATTTTTTTTTTCTCCTCCTCTCCTCTTAATCCTGCATGTTCCAGAGCTGCAGGAATACTGCTTTGCTTGGGGAAGTTGGCACTGAGGGTGCTGCTGGGCTTGGAGGGCACCTGGGTACCTGGCCATTGGTCCCCCTTGCCTCCTGCTGTGCCAGCCCAGATGGCTGCTGTTGCTCAGGGCAACGTCAGCTCTGATGCTGCTCCAGAAAACATAAAGGAAAGTGAGAAACCTCCTCAGCAGCAGTGGTGTCAAATGGAATTGCTCCATGTGCGCACACACACTGCTGGGGAAGCAGGTTTTCTGTCTTCCAAAAAGAACCAAAGCATCATCGTTTCAGCCTGGTTCTCCTGTCGTGAAGCCTGTGTGTAAAGCAGACTTGTTTGTAGCCATGGAAATTCTTGTTCCTGTGTGGAGTTCTTTGCAATGACAGGTGAGGTCAGGCTGGCTAAATGGCAGTAGCCTGATCCCTCTGCATCTTGGTTATAAATCAGCCGGGTGCCAACTTAATTTATTACATATGTGCTTTTATAAACATGCCTAAGTGAACAGTGAAAAAGAAAATGTCTGTGGTTAAAATATGAACTAATTAGTCTTAGTGATTTGTGAGCCTTTGCTTCTGTAAGTAAGAACAGTTACACAATTGTGCCTTTTAAAGAACAAAAAAGCTTCGTTTCTAGGGCAGCAGAGGGAAGCACTCACAGCCTGACCAGCAATCCAGGGGAGGGAAACCAGACAGTGATGGTGTGGTCCTCACTAAAACTCCCATTTTGGTCTTTTACATTGTCTAAAAAGGCTGGAGCAAGCACCTCAGCTGCTTGTTGTTGGCGTCTCCCTGTCACTAATGCGGTCCAGGCAGCCTGGTCAGCTTCTGCGTGACAGGTGGGGAGGAAGAGTTGGGCCCTGCCTGCTCCTTGCAGGGTCACTTCGCAGCCTGGACGTTATGGCAAAGGCCATAAACTTCCAAATTTCCAAAATTTCTCCAGGAAAACCAGATTAGTAGAACATGATATTACTCCTATTTGTAATCTGAAAGAAGAAATGTCATGCGGCCAATGTGCACCTACAGAAAATGACAAAGGACACCTCAAAATCTTTCTTTTCTCAAGTTTGAATAAAAAATTCTGTAGAATTAGGCAAACCAGCAAACAAATAGAAAAAAATAATGTGTTTGGTTTCTTGAGGTGGTATTGTTTTAATTTGTCCCTAGAGAAATGGGAAGGGCAGTAGAGCCCAGTAGGGTTCCCGGGGGACGTCGCCTGGTGGTCACCACCATAACTTCAGAGGAGCAGCTGTGGAAGTCAGTGACCAGTCATAGCTTGAAGGCAGTGGGACCTTGGCTGGAGTGAGCTTTGCAGCTGGAGATTGGATTGGAGATTGGAATCTTGTGGGTGTTAATCTCTCAGATAAAGAGCTTCATGAAACCAACCAAGACGTAGGTAGCTGCATGGTGATCCATGGGGCCACAGGTGTATTTATGTTGCCTGAAATATTAATGCTGTCATGTAGCGTAGTGTAACACAGACATCTCTTTGTTCCAAGGCAAGTCTTTGTCTTCTTGACACTGGATTCCAGATGAGTACCCTAGTTCATCCACGCTGCTCATCTCTTATGTAAAAGATTTTGTAATTGCTCTTGATACAAACGTAAAACAAACCTAAAATTTGGAATACTCCACCAATGCAGTGCCTTTATTTTACATTAATCTATTCAATACTAATAATGTCTTATTTTGGATTATAGGACAGAAAGCTCACAAAAGTAGAGAGGCAAAGATTTAAAGAGGAAGCAGAAATGTTGAAAGGTCTGCAGCACCCAAACATTGTGAGATTTTACGACTTCTGGGAATCCTGTGCAAAAGGCAAAAGATGCATCGTGCTGGTTACCGAACTGATGACCTCTGGAACACTGAAGACGTAAGTACTACGCTCTTGGTGGGGAGGCTAAGAATAGCGGTGGAAATTTTTAGAAAAAGCCTACTTTCATATTCTGGAAAAAGGCACCTCCAGATAAAAGGAAAAAAAAAATGGAGCTGTTCTCTGGTGTCTGTCATTTGTCCCTGCATTTGAACTGCATTGATTTGGCAGGAATAATTTTGGCCTCCATCTCTCTCTTCCCTACTCTCCTGCTTCAGTTATGCAACTAGAAGCAGCTCTCTGGTGTGTTTCATCTCCTGCCTGTGACGTTTGAATTTGTCAGGGTGTGTTTGTGATGGCTTTTGTGCTTTTATTTGCATGTGTTGTTAGAAAATTCAAGGTAGGATAGCACTTGAATAGGAGAATTTCTTTTTGAAGCAGAAGGTGCTCTAGGTTATCTGCAAAGTGATATTAATTAATAGCTTTTGGTACCGACAGTCTTGTTAAGGTTGATATAAAACAGTTGGCATGAATTCTGGAACAGATTTTCAGCCCCAATGGGAGCAGTACTCATCACTGCGTATATCCACTGTGCTGCTCTACCGGTGCATTAACAGGTTTTATTTTTCTCCAAAATGTACCCTCCCCATCAGAGTTCTAGGTAAATGGAAAAAAATGCAGATGCATGGTACAGAGGTCAAAGTCTTGTGGTTAAAATTAAACTTCAGTATTCTTCTGATTTGAACATAGGAAATGTATTCTAAAGCTGTTCTCTGCATGAAGTGAATTGCTCTACTATTAGACTTGCAAATATTTGGTTGTATTTGCACCAAAAATGCTTATTATCTTCTTTCCTAAAAATGAATGTTCTAATTCCTCCTTTGAAAAGGATCTATTTCTTTCAATTTTGTGGTATTTCTGAGCTGCTATTACAGCATCTAATAAGGGGCTTTTATCCAGAATGGAGTTTCAGCTGTTAAAGCCCCTAGAATCTCTAACAGCACTTCATTTTCTTTACACCCATTTCTGTCTAAATGTGCTCTAGGTATCTGAAGAGATTTAAAGTGATGAAACCAAAAGTCCTGCGGAGCTGGTGCCGGCAAATCCTGAAGGGTCTTCTTTTCTTGCACACAAGAACTCCACCCATAATTCACAGAGACTTAAAATGTGACAATATTTTTATTACTGGACCAACTGGATCTGTGAAAATAGGAGACTTGGGGCTGGCAACCCTCAAAAGAGCTTCGTTTGCCAAAAGTGTAATAGGTAATCCTCCTGTTCTCCTTGGCCTTTGTCTGTTGGTATGGTGGTTTTCTCTTTAATATCTCTTTCACATTTTGCATTTGTGTTTTGTTTCACTTGTAGGTTAGTAGTAGAGGATAAAGTGGTTTTATGACTATTCCCTTATGCCACTGTAATATTCTCAGTGAGTAAGAAATGGTATAATGACTGCCTCTTCTCTTTCCTTCCTTTTTGCAATGATAAAATGCTCTTTTGTTTGTTTTTTAATTGAAATATTAAGTGGTATCCACAAACCCTTTCCCTCTCCACTTCAGAAGGGGCAGTAAGGGCAGCTTGTGGGCTTCCTCCTACTGAGAAAGGCTCAGTGCCTGCTGCCCGGGGAGAAAATAGGAGAGGGCAGAGAAAAGATGCCCTGCTCTCTCCCTGACAAGGGTGTGCTGCAAAAGCCTGTGAAAGCCCCTGGGAAGTCTTCCAGGGATGCTGGGAGAGGGACAGGACAGGCAACAGAGCCCCATGGAGCCAGGCTTCTCTGCTGTGCAGAGAGGTTGCGGGGTTGGAACACCTCACCCCTGTTTCCTGGGGTGGCAGCAGCACAGGCTGCTTCTGCTTGGCCCTGCCCTGGTGCCATCCCAGCACAGTTCTGCTGAATAAATCTGCAATTTATTAGTAATCAGTAGGTGTGAAATTTAAATAAATTTCCAGTAGGATACACAATAGCTGGTGCCCTTAGGTGGTGTGGGCAGGAGGAGTGTTACAACTTGCTTGAACTGGAAGGATGTTCTCTGAATGACTGTCAAAGGACATTGTTTCTTTGAAAAAGTTACTTTTAATGTAAATGTAACATTTCCTTGAAATCTCAAACATTTTTTAACTCAAACTCCCGTAGCAAATCTCCCTTAGTCATATCTGTAGGTGATGGTTCTGGGAAGCTGCACGTTCCTGAGAAATGATGCTAAAAGTGGGGGAAGTTATTACACGTGTGGCTGTATTTCAGCTTACGATATAAATGAAAATTAGATTCTAGGTAATTAGAATTAGCAAACTGATAGTGACAACCACTGTTGCCTTTACTGTACATGAAAGTAGCATCCTATCTTTCAAGCAGTAGTTGCTTAAATAATTATTTCAGCACCTCAAATTTTCAGAGATTATAACTGTTTGTTACAGCTGCTTGTGCAAAAGTATTGACCTTAACCCTTAGGGAGCCCAATATCATTGAAGTCAAAATGACTGAAATTCTGGATATGTGCTTGGCTACTGTGGGTCTGCTTAACCTTACTGATTTTCAGTGAAAACATGTTGATTTATATCTGTTAAGTTTCTCTGTTTCTCTAGTTTTTTACTTTTAATAATTGGTGTTTTTTTTTCTGTTGAGGGTTAGTATTCCTTCACAGAATCGTCCATGGGACATAATGGAATAATATTAGTAATACTAATACAATTTTTTCTAAAATCAAAGCACGCTTGTGTCTAAAAGAAACTCAATAGTGAAAAGAGCTGTAGGTTGCTGGCAAGGTGTCTGCATTCATTTTGGCAATATCACTGAGCTTATCTTTTTCAAGAGTAGCGCTGCTCCAAGGAAAGAATTAGGAGAGCTTGGAAATGCTGGCGAGATGAGTAATTCTGTCCCCTCTGTAGCTGTAGTAGCTTTAAAGGAATATCAGTAGCTGTAATTTTTACATTGGCTTGAAGAGAATGAAGTCAACATGGCTGAGGCCCAGTTTTTCCCTTGCTGCGTTTGTGCCATCACTGATGCTTATCTGACCTTGCAGTGTATCTCTGCAGGGAGCCGTGCCAGGGCACGACCCTTTCTGCCAAAAGGAGCTGGGTAAATGCCGAGTGGCTTTACATTTAGGTGCTCTGGGTTTTTTTTTTCTAGGGGTACTTGTATGTAATCCTTCCCACTCCCAAGGGAAGGGGGAACTGTTTTCATGCTATTATGGAACGGTGTCAAGAATTTAATTTGCTACTTAGACTATTGCTATCACTTCTTCAGATTTGCTTTAAATGCTCCATAAGGTTGGGAGCCTCTGAGTTTTGTTCCTTCTAAAACAAGGTAGCAGCTCCAAAAATCATTCTTTATGGCAATGGTTAACCATTTCAGAGCCTGTGGGACAGCTGGGAGGAGAGCCTTAAGAGCAGGTAGTAAGATAAGCTCTCATGACATGGGCCCAGCTGGTTTACAAATGCTGGAGACAGGAGTGTCTTTGAGGTGGAAGGAAAATAAACAATTGCAAAATTAATTTTATGGAGATTCTTGTGCTGAGGCTTGTTTGGTCAGCTAGGCCAAATCTACTTCAGAAAATGTGCAAAAACAGACAGACCCGTATTTTGAGTGCTGGCATTTAAAATGGCCATTAAAAACAACAAGTCCCCAAGCACCTATGAGAACTATTTTTTTTTTCCTGGTATTTCTTTAGAATTATAGAATGATAGCATAATTTGGGTTGGAAGGGACCTTTAAAAGTAATCTAGTCCAACCTGCCTGCCATGAGCGGGGACATCTTCAACTAGATTAGATTGCTTGAAGCTCCATCCAACCTGGCCTTGAACTCCTCGGGGGGAACCCCTCCAGGGACAGGGCAGCCACAGCTCCTCTGGGCAACCTGGGCCCATCAGGGGTCTCACTGCCCTTGCAACAAAGAAGTTCTTCTCCACATCTCAGCTCCATCTCCCCTCTTTCAGTGTCAAACCCTTCCTCCTCATCCTCACTCATCAAGAGTCCTTCCCCAGCTTTCCTGGAGCCCCGCCCCTTGAGGGACTGGAAGGGGCTCTAAGTTCTCCCTGGAGCATTCTCTTCTCCACGCTGAATCCCCCCAACTCTCTTAGCCTGCCCTCACAGCAGAGGGGCTCCAGCCTTTCCAGCATCTCCATGGCTTTCTCTGGCCCGGCTCCAACAGCTCCATGTCCTTCTGCTGTTGGTGGCCCCAGAGCTGGAATAGCACTTTGTGGGAGGGTTCTCCACAGAGCAGAGGGGCAGAATTTCTCCCCTTGAATGACAGTTGTGTCTTTGCAGATACAGGGATGCCGTAAGAGAACCTGCAGGGACCTGCTAGGCTCCTGTGGGACTCTGCAGGCTGTTTGGGTGCTATAGTGGCTGCTGCTGGGCTGGATGGGAGTTTGTCTGGGTCCTTCATGTGGTCTGAGCCCTTTCACGCTCCTTTAGGCATCCTGGTTCTCTTGGCTCACTGATCTTCTCCTGCAACACGCAACTGCATTGATGCCTCTTTCTTCATCTTTTCTAAGTGTGAAAAGAAAATAAATTAGTCTTGACTCCTAAGTATGAATTGCACTACTAGTTACAGTTCCTGGTGTAAATGATCTATGTGTTTCTTTTTTTTTTTCCTTTTGCTTTATAAAACCATGCTTTCCAGAGTAGTTTGCTGTGCAAATCCTGTAAGTCGCCACTGGTCATAAAGCTGTAGTTTTTCTGTTACACAGCAGTAATACAGGGCTTCACTTAATAGCTAGCTAGTTGGCTCGGATTTCTTGACACCCTAATCCCTGTTGAGTAGGACCTGATTCTATGAGTAGCCTCATTGATTTGTCCCACTAAACCAGTGACAGAATTTAATGTTTAATGTTTTGTGCGTGACTGAAGTTGATTTGTGATAGTACTTGCTTTCAAAGCGCTGTCTGACTGCTGGGCGGTTGCTAGGTGTCTCTGGAGGAGAAAAGAAAAAAAAAAAAAAAAANTTTTCCAAAAAAAAAAAAAAAAAAAAAAAAAAAAAGGGGGAAACTTGCATTGATAATAACAAGAGTGAAGGTTCTTGTTTCTTCTCTTCTTTTTGCCTCCACAAGCCTGTAGACATCCCTCTCCCCACTCAGGAAAAGAAGCCATTTCATGACTTCCAATATGCTCAGGCAATCATAGAATCATAGAATGTTTAGAGTTGGAAGGGACCTCAAACACTGAGTTCCAACCCCCCTGCCATGGGTCTCCTCTCACTAGACCAAGTTGCTCAAAGCTCCATCCAGCCTGACCTTGAACCCCTCCAGGGATGGGGCAGCCACAACTTCTCTGAGTAACCTGTTCCAGTGCCTCACCACCCTCACAGCAAAGAAATTCTTCCTAATATCCAATCTAA
>VZRU01018987.1:83442-116002 GCA_013398155.1 Pedionomus torquatus | reverse complement strand
GGAGCCTTCTCTTCTCCAGGCTTAACAGCCCCAGCTCCCTCAGCCTGTCCTCACAGGAGAGATGCTCCAACCCTCTAATCATCTGCAATGTGCTGAATCTCAGTCTCTTGCTCATTTGTGAAATCTTGAGACTTTCTGTTTTGGTTTGTTTTTGTTTTTTTTTTTTTCTGGTGTTTTGGTTTGGTTTTTTCCCCCCTCTCTTCACCCCTGTATATTACCAAGAGTAATGTGGTATTATATATGTATATATATATATACACACCATGGGTGTGTGAGTGTGTTGACTTTGGGTTTCTTCCCTGGAGGGCGCTTGAGCTTATTCTAGTTGTTTCCCTCTTTTGAATTAAGCTTCTGTGCACCCTTACACAGCTATAATGGTCACACCGCTTACAGCCAAAAAAAAAGACTGTGGTTAAAGCCATTTTGACTTTATGAAAAAATCATGTTCTTTTTGTGTGTGTCTGTGTAGGTACACCGGAATTTATGGCTCCAGAAATGTATGAGGAACACTATGATGAATCTGTGGATGTCTATGCTTTTGGAATGTGTATGTTGGAAATGGCTACCTCAGAATACCCCTACTCAGAATGCCAGAATGCTGCTCAAATTTACCGGAAAGTAACCTGTGTGAGTAAACCTCCTCAATTTCTATTGGGATTTTGCAATTTGACTGTTTAAAATTGTATTTTGTTCAGGTGTTGAATGTGTAGTATTGCAGAAGTTGAGGCATCTGAGCTCTGGGTTACATAGCCAGTTGTGGTTTTATTTGTATGCTTAAAATTCCATGGTTGGATTGTGTTTGACAGTACTGCAGCTACATAAAATATCTGCACAATCTTTGTTGCTGATTTTGTCTCCATCAACCAGAAGTACATAAAATATGTGGGAAGAATGAGCAGGGGAAAATCTTCACTCCAGTCTTACCTCCTCAGTGAGGATTCCTCAGACTGGATCAAGTTTCTCTCAAAAGTACAAGAACTGGCTTTTAAGTTGTAGCCTAAATAATTATTTGTGTAATGGGAGGGTGTTTGGTTCAGATTTCCAGCACAGATTCTCTCTGTGTAGGTGTGTAACAAATTATTTGAGCATATAAATGGAAAAAGATAGCAATGTTTAGTTTTGGAGTCAGACCAAGGAGCTTTATATCTGCATCTTGGAACTCTGGCAATCCCCATACAGGTACCATGGAAATGGCTTTGCTCACCTGTATTTTCAGGTGAGGTTAGACTGGAGGAGAAAGCAATCTGAAATAAACTCTGTACTGAATAAAATGCCCTCTCCAGCACTCTCACCCTGAGATGATAAATGTATTTGTCTACATGAGCTGGATGGTGAATGCCTGGAAAAAAACCTCCTGAGGCTGTAAGATGCTGTCAGGTTGCAAATCAGTGACTGCAGAGAAATGAGACTTGCCAAAGGCTCTGTGGTTATATTATGTTCTACTCTGTTAAGGGATACCAAGAGTTACAGGAGGGGGGTAGGTGTGGGATAGATTATATTAAATGGACTGGTTTGTCAAAAGATTTTCCAGGGTACTTCTTTCCATCTGGTTGCTACAAAAGGAGAGAGTGGGCTGTGGGGTTTGGCCCTCGTGCATCACCAAAAGATGCAGCCTGCACACTCGGGATGTGGAGACGGTAATCCTCAGCAGAAAGTGTCACTAAATTTGCTATAAAGTTGCTTTTATTTCTTTGACCTGTAAGGTAGACTCACATCATAGATACACAGGGTGGATCCATCTCAGTCTCCAAAAGTGCGGTCCCAAATGTAGCATGTATTCCTCTTATCCAATTGTTTGTCATGAGCAAAAATCTTCCCAAATGGAATTTAGTAATAACTGGTTGATTTTTAGAAGGTACTTGAGACCACTTGCCCTTTTCCAATAGGTTTAGTGAATCAGGCGTGTACAAATCTGGTTCTGTGAAATCCTGTAGCCAGCAAATGCTGCATGAGGTCAAAATAGCACCTTCTGATGTGCTGTATGCTGGTCCTTCACACTGGATGTAGAGATGGTTTCAGCAGATACCCAAACACTTGTGTGTACCAGATTATGGGGTTCTGTGTGTTTTAATTTTTATAGGTCTAGTTTGCATTGTTTGATATCTGTTTTTTCCCAACTGCTGAAGACCAGGACGCTGAGGAGCTGGTGCTCCTGTTGTAGATTGCTGTGCTATCCAGCCATGACCATGATAACCTGCAGAAGAGGGGGCATGCAAACAATTTGGGAGTCTGTGTTTAAAGGCTGAAGATAGTATCACATGACATAGGAGGATGTTCCTGCTGGAAATGAGAACCATGCTAGGATTTTCTGAAAGCAGGAGGACACATCTGAAGATGGGAAGATGCTTTATCCTGTTTTTGTGTGAACTGTTGCAGGCTGACATTTGTAGCTTGGTAAAGACAAATCATTCCCGATAGACTGCAACCCTGATTTCTGGTAGTTTCACTCTTGGTGGAGTGTTGCCTTCATCCCTTAGCTACTCAGAAATAGAATAAAGGGCATCAGAAGCTCCTCAGCAGTGCAGTTAGGCTCATCACCATGGCTAGAGCCAGGTCACTGTGGTGGGCAGTGAGTGTGTGCAGAAATGGCTCTGCTGGTCCACTGGCTGCTGACCATTGCGCTCTGTGCCAGGGGCTGACTGGAAACCCATGCTACGTCTTCTCAAAGGAACGAAATAGGTTTGATGGCTCAGTGGAGCAGCTTGCTTGAATCCTTAGGAGGAGGGCTGCTTGTTTCGCATTGTTCCATGGTGCTTTCATAGAATCATGGAATGTGTTGAGTTGGAACCCAGTCATCCAGTCCACCGCCCCTGCAGTAAGAAGGGACATATCTAACTAGATCAGATTGCTTAGAGCCTCATTCAACCTGACCTTGAACATCTTCAGGGATGGGGTCTCTATCACCTCTGGGCAGCCTATTCCAGTGTCTCACCACCCTCATTGTAAAGAACTTCTTCCTACTGTCTAATCTAAACCTATCCTGCTCTAATTTAAAACCATTGCCTCTTGTCCTATCACTACCTGACCTTGAAAACAATCCTTCGTCATCCCTCTTGTAGGCCCTCTTTAGGGACTGGAAGGGGCTCAAAGGTCTCCCTGGAGCTGTCTCTTCTCCAGGCTGAATCCCCCCAACTCTCTCAGTCTGACCTCACAGCAGAGGGGCTTTAGCCCTTCCAGCATCTCCGTGGTCTCTTCTGGCCCTGCTCCAACAGCTCCATGTCCTTGTGTTGAGGGCTCCAGAGCTGGGCACAGTCCTCTAGGTGGGGTCTCACCAGAGCAGAGTAGAGGGGCAGAATCACCTCTCAATCTGCTGGTCATGTATCTTTTGGTGCATCCCGGGATGCAGTTGGTCTTCTGGGTGGCAAGTGAGCTTTATTTCATTGTTATTCCACTCGCTCCTACCCTGCAAGGAAAAGGTTATTTCGTTTGGCACAACAACTCATTGGCTTCCTTCCATCCTTCAGATGTGCTGTAAATGCCATCTTTGTTGCTACCTTGGGACGCATCTCCTTGAGGCTGTAAAGCTTAACATGGTGACAACAGTAGTCTTTCCTAATTTTAGGCTCAGGGGGGGTGTGGTTGTCTCCTGAACCTGATACTGTTTTTTTAACCCTGGGTACAGAATGACTTTAATGAGAAATGTGGGGTGTCGTCCCTGCCGCTGCTCTCGTGTGTGCGTGGAGCTGCCATCGCCGTCAACCTGAGTTACGTCACCGTGTGTTTAGAGCTACAAATAATGTGTCTCCCCTTGCTTTACATACCCAGAGAAACTCTGTGTACAGCTCTTAGCCATCTGGAATATTGGTAATTAAGACTTTGTAAGACTCCTAAGCCTCGTTTGTCAAAGCAATATCCAAGATGGCAAAGAATAATGATTAATTGGAGGATTCCTAATTAGATGTTACATTTCAATTTGCAGAGTTAAGTAGTCAGTTTTTTTAAACACTGATGAAAGCCTGAGCCAACTAATTTTCGTGGCAATAACCTTTACATAGCCGAGGATTATATAGTAATTTAGTATAACTTTATAAAACTGATCTTATACTAGCAACAGCTTTAGAGAGGTGGAAAGTAATGTTTATCATGAAGAACAAGTAACAGCAGAGAAGCTGTTGAGAGGTTGCTTTATTACTGTTAAGGGGTATTTTTAAAACAGGGCAGTCCCACAAGGAAAGCTGGCACAGAAGCATTAGATAGAGACACAGAAGGCGTGTTTACTGCTGTTTTCAGCAAAACTTGGGGCAATAGCAGTGGGTGCAAAGGCACCCAGGTTCATTAGATGGAAAAATTGGCATTACTTTAGTTCCAAGGAAAGGGTTAACCAGCTCCTGGTGGAGAGGGAAAAAGCCCTGTCGCATGCCATGAGCCGCATGAACTGTCAGGCAGGAGGAGGAGCAGGGGGTGGATCTCATGGTGAGGGTGCCAGAGGAGCAGTGGGTGCTCTGTGGGGGGATCCCTAGTCCCAGAAAGAACCTGTCTCGTGGGCTCAACAGCTTCTTTAGAGGAGCTGCATCCCTGGAAGAGCTGGCGACAGCGAGGGACCCTGCTTGGATCCACGTGAGTGCCCAACGACGTGCAGGGAGGATTGATGCTGCTCTCAGGATGTAGGCAGAGGGGGTGGGGGGGTCCCTCCAACTGTCATGAGCCATCACAGAAAGGAAAAAAAAATCACTTTAAAATCACTACATACCAAAAAGAAAATCACTTTAACATAACTTCTTATGAGGAGTTAGTGTTGGTCATGCAGCGGCTATTGCTAGCATTGGGTTTTACTAGGCTGAAATATAATGCAGAAATGGTGCTTAGACTGAACCAAGAAGCTGAATTAGCCTGTTTTCTTCTCAGTGTTAGATGACGTTTGAGGCTCTCACTGGAGCAGACAGTGTCCCCAGCTCCCTGAAGGCTGTCACGTATTTCAGTTTGTTAGTGCCACATTTGCGTAAATTTTTATGAAACTAGGTTTTTTTTTCCCCAGAAATGTAAATACTGTTTTTAGTGTTCCAAATTTCAATGTAATGTAAAAATGCAGTTGCTGTGTCTAGCTTCCCAGTGCTTTTATTTTAAAAAGATAAAGTTACTTGCTCTTCCTGCCTTGGATTCAGCGTTGTGGTGGCAACCAAGGGAGGTGCTAATAGCATCTGAAGGGGTTGGAACTGCTTGCTGCTGTTTGCATGGAGTGATCTGTCACTTGTACAGTGAAGGTTCAGTAAACCTGTTCTTGAGGCTGTTTCGAAGCTTCCTCTGGGTTGCACGGGGCTGCAACGGTGCTTCTGCTGCCCACCACAGTTGGTGTTTTGCTCTGGTTTTGCCTTCATAAATTTTTTTTTTCCAATATTTTTTTTTTTCTGTGTCCTAACAACAACCTATCGCACTCTTACTTGCTCATAGGATGTAAGATGTGTTTGAAGACATAGATGTTCATCGCATGTGATAGTCCTTATTGGTACAGGAAATAGAAACATCACCTTTCTGACATACATTAACAAAAATGTTATTGTTTTCTTGTAAGATATTACATATTATGCATGTCCGAATCATTACATGTGATTATTATACTTACTTATATCTGTGGCCTTCTACTCTGCCTGACCATATTCTTGTGGCTCAATTGCTGCTTTAGTTTCACATGTGTGTATGTGATAGCCCTGGATAAAGCAGCAGTCATTTTCTAGACATACAGAAGAGCTCACCTCTTTGCCGGGTGAGCTGGACTTATTAGGACTTGTCACCCCTCTCTCTCCTCTTTTCAGCCTGAATTATGGAGTGTAAACATAAAAAAAGTGGATAGGTAACATAAATGGAAAATACGTATTTTTCAAGTGACAGGTCCAAGCCACGTTTACTGCAGTCAGCTTTGGAGCGATTTTCTGGTCAGCATATTTGCAGTGACCTTCTGATGCCATAATCTCATTTTTCACGCATAACGTGATGGTTTTTCTTAGTCAGATTTTTGTGTGTGTGTTTAATCAATCTGCCAAGTGATTCTGATGTAGACAGTAGGCATACTTAGTGAGGAAACATCAAGGTCCCTGACCTTCCCATGCAGCTCCAGTCCAATGTTTTCTTACTGAGGCGCAGCAGAATGCAGAGCAGCCCAGCTGTATCTGCTGGGGGGTTGCGGTGACCTCGCTGGGATTAGCAACACAAACCTCTGCCTTAAAACAACCCACAGGTGTATAGCGCTTGGCTTTGTATTTTAAGTTTTCATACTGTTTCTTTTTTACAGATGTATTGGATTTTTCTCAGCCTTCACAGGCTGTAGTCTGTATTGTTCACAGAATAAATTCTGTAGCTGTAGCACAGCAACAACCGTCAAATAACATTATGAATGTCATTGCATTGACTTTTTGTGAGTTTCAGATACCTTCTTAGATCTGCAGATAATCTCCTTAGATTAGCATTAGGATTAAGTACTATTTTGGAGTGCAATAGAGATGAGTTTATAATTGTGTACAGTGATCTCGCTGCTGAACGTCATGGAACAAAATCCCGGCAAAACTGAGAACTTCTCCTCCTCTCCATTGACTTCAGAGTGCATTGTAGTAGGGTGGAATTTCAGTTGGACACATGGTTTCAGCTTTTTTGGAAGAATTTTTGTTTCTTTTCTGGGAACTACATGAGTCTAGAGACTACCTTTGGGTAGAAGATGGAGTTTTAGTCCAAAGCAGACTGTATCTAGACAAGGCAGTCACCTCCTCAGTGAAAGAAAGCCTTCAGAGAAATGGCTGGCTGACAGGGGTCACAATTAATGTTGACTTGGCTGCCATATGCCTTGCGTCTTATGAAACATCATGCGTTGCTCTTCCAAAAGTGTGCTCTGCTATTGGAAAAATGACAAGCAGCTACTTTTAGACCTCTGAAAAACAAGCTTCACCTTTTTACCCCAAACATAAAGATTAAAATGTTGATGTCCTGTATGTGCCTGACTGTATACTCAAATATCATATACTGGAGTGGAATGGATTTCAAACCTAATCACTAGGAAGGGGAGGAGACTAAGTGGTAGTAAGGAATTTACAGTGAATCACCCTGTCTGAGACAGACATTTTTTTAAAAGGAAAATGATTTGATTTCCTCTCATTTTGCTCTTATGTGTTTATATATATATATATATATTTATATATATATATATATGCATTTAAAGAATTTGTATGAAAACACCCTTCTGCATCTTCTGGCTACCAGTTAGCCCTGTGTTTCAGGCGTGGCAGTGTTGTTTCTTTTGTGACTTTTGTTTCCAAGGCCACTGTAGAGTTTACAAAATGCCAGGGGTAATTTCTTAGCTAATATGCTTTGAATTTTGGTGCAGTGTTTCCTAGAGAATGCTCAGGAATGACTGATGGCTTTTGTGTTCATAAATGAGATGTGTCCTTTGACTGCAAATAGAAACCTGTGTGTTGCATAAAGCACTATCAGTGTCAGGAGCTGGTGGGTGGTGGGGCCAGAGCTGGAGGGAGTGTTCGCAGGGTTACAGTGAGGTTACTTGGAGGTTTTAATGGCAACTAAGCAGATTATTGATATGGGCATCAAAAAAACACTTTGGCAAAGCAATTCTGTGCAGTACTTCGCTCTGCATATTTTGTCCCTGTTTCACAGACTCACAGAATTTTCAGAGTTGGAAGTGACCTCTCGAGACCATCCAGTCCAACTCCCCTGCTAAAGCAGGATTGCCCAGAGCATAGCACTCAGGACTGCATCCAGGCAGGGCTTGAAGATCTCCAGAGAAGGAGACTCCACACCCTCCCTGGGCAGCCTCTTCCAGGGCTCTGCCACCCTCACCCCATAGAAGTTTTTCCTCATCTTTGAGTGGAACTTCCCATGTCCCAGCTTGTACCTGTCGCCCTTTTTCCTGTCACTGGGAACCACTGAGAAAAGTCCAGCTCCATCCTCCTTCAACCCACCCTTCAGATACTTGTGAGCATGAAGAAGGTCTCCCCTCAGCCTTCTCTTCTCCAGGCTCAAGAGTCCCAGCTTTCTCAGCCTTTCCTCTTCAGGGAGATACTCCAATCCCTCCAGCATCTTTGTTGCCCTACGCTGGACTGTCTCCAGTACTTCGCTGTCTTTCTTGAACTGGGGAGCCCAGAACCGGAGGCAGTATTTCAGTTGTGGCCTCCCCAGTGCAGAGTACAAGGGGAGAATGACCTCCCTCCACCTACTGGCCACACTCTTCCCTATACAGCCCAGGATTCTGCTGGCCCTCTTGGTCACAAGGGCACATTGCTGGCTCATGGATAGTTTAAGGTTAAAAATAAAGGCCAGTTATCAAGGGTCTGTCTAAAGGACCGCTTTCAGGCAAACCTGATTTCTAGATGCTCAATACGTCCTGACCTGCTCTGTCGCAGTCATGTCAGAATTCCCATCAAACCATGTAAATGAAGATTTTTTGGTGTGAATTCTGGATCATAAAATTAAATAGAGAAATATTGTGATATGCCTTGTTCTATTTGTGTCTTCAGTTTGTGTTGACACCCTTGAGCATGTAAATGTGTGATATATTCCTCTAGGTCATTGAAAGCCCTTCAGGAAGTATGGAGAAGGTTGCCTCTGTGGCTTTGTTGGGGGGGTTTGTTTTGTGGAGTTTACCTCTGCTTTTTTCTTTCCCCAAGTAAATTGATAGCAATACACATTTATGGGATATTTTTCAGTAAACATTAAGCTACAGCAGAGGATGGTCTTTATTACTTATTCTTCCCTATAAGTGTCACTAAGATGACACCCTGAGGGCAGGGGGCTTGGAACTAGATGACCTTTAAGGTTGTTTTCAACCTGAACTATTGTATAATTTGATTTTAAGATGGAAATCAATGGTTTCCTATAGGAAACTGGAGTGTTTGAAAATGTAGAGAATTTGACCTGTTGCTTTCCATTGTGAATTACCTCAGGTTTCTTCAAACTCCTCCCCACCTGAAAACACAATATACAGAGATCTCATGCTAAAATGTCTTTTGCTATTTCTTTGTTTTCTTTTGTTTCTAATTCAGGTATTGGGGCTGTCTTAAGAAACACTCTTGGCACACCAGGGTATACTTTTGCATGTTTTGAGCAAGCCTGGGCTTTGGTAGGCTGGGCACTCCCTATCATTTTGACACATTTTTCTAATATACAAAATGTGAACTTTGATCTCGTAAGTAAGACTTAGGTTTGGTTGAGCAAATAATTCTTTTTAGTGGGTCACAGCCAGCCACGTGTAGGGATTCTTTTGTTTTGTTCCCACAAGAATGTTTTTTTGGATTTCAGTGGTTCTCTGTGAGGAAAAACTGGGAAGTCTTTGTATGACTACTCTGCCTTTTTTTCTTTCTGTCTTTCTCTTTTCCAAAATTTATGAATTCACTTCTGAAATGTGAGACAAAAAGCGAGCAGTTGACCTTTAGTAAATAAATAAATCCAAGGTTAAAATCAAAGCTGAAACTTGAGTGGTACCAGAATGTTAATAAAAAGATAAAAATATAATCTGATGCTGGAATATTCAGAAATTTGCAAAGAGGTGCCAGTCCTCACTGAAATTAATCTGTAAAATTTATTCAAGACTGAATTCAGTGAAGTACTTGCAGAAACTTTCTTAAATACATATTGTCTCAGCATCAGATGAGCCCAAAATCCACCCTTCAGGACTTCAGTCTTTATCTACCACTGCATGATCCATTATTTTGCTGTTCTTTCTGGTTGAAACTTTAAAAGGATTTGAATGGAGTTAAATGTCCAAATCCCATTCAGTTATGTTCTTAATCAGATTCTGGTTTTTTTTAGATAAAGGAAATATTGTTTCCTGCTTATTCTGCTTATTACATTTAATGGAAATACTTGGGTCCTTAAGTAATAGGGTCTAACTACAGAGTCTGTTCCCAAATTAATTTTGTCAGATTTTCATCCATATCTTATTTTAGTAAGTAGAGACATTACGTGCTTTTAAAAAGGAATTTATTTTTTTGTGGTGACTTAGCATCACAAATAAAAAGGGTAACTTCCTGCATTGCTACTCTGTTGTCTATAGCTGAATATATACATGAAAAGTATTTGTGGGAAATCTTCAGATGTAGTGAGTTACCTGTGTTCCAGACGTTGGGTGTCTATTAGTTATTTGACAAGGATAGCAGTGGGGTGATCAATGTTCTGACAGACCATCCCTTCCTCTTCCCTGCCTGCAGCCTGGCATCAGAAGCAAGTGTGAGCCTGGGCTTTGGAAATGCCCTGCTCCCTGTGCGTGATATTGGCCCAGTGTTACCCATAATGATTTGTGCAGGATCTCTCCGTTGTGTGTACAGAGAGATGATGTAATATATAAACTGTTATTCAGCCTGAGAGCTCACACACTGCTTCTCTTACAATCTCTCTTTAGGTTGGTAAGGTTTATGTTATTTTAATGAAGAGGCTGTATATACCCTGAGGAAGACTGTGCTGAGTTAAGATCTTGGTCCTGAAACATTAGAAAGTTGGGAGAGACAACCCCTGACTGCCCAAGAAATGTGTGTTTCTTTTAAATCTCCTCTGGCTTAAAACACCCCCAAACTGTTCCTGTTGCACCCATGTCGAGCCAGAGCTCCCCGTGTGGAGAAGCTCGTTCTGCTCCTCTGAGTTTTCTTCTGCAATGAACAGTTGGAGTTTCTCCTTGAAGGACCATGCTAGTAGGGTTTGCTGTTCTCAATCTAGAACTGAACACTATTCCCAGTCAAAATCTTAACATTTGACAGAAATTTACCTTGATTTATAGGTTACACCTGCTCTGCCACTCATTCCCGGTGGGATTCTAAGAATGTGCTGGGGAAATGCAGCACAGAGCTCTTGGGCATATTCTCCTGCCAATCTCCCCTGCTTGGCTTTTTGAGAGGGGGGGGAGTTGGTTAAAGTGGGGGTGTTAGAGGCATATAAAAGCAAAGGATTTGTGGGATACAGGAATATTCCAAGGTATTCTTGACTTGTTCTTTAAACTGATTCTCTGAAGAGAGACTTGATTAGTTTTCTTTATTCATTTAGTGTTAGAAAGTAAAGGAAATGACTTCAGAAAAGAGTTATTTTGAAAACTTAAAATGGGCTGTTTCTTGTATATTGACTTTAGAGTCCTCAGGGTGTAAAGGTAAAGTTTGCAAAGGTTAGTGATCAAAATGGGAGACTTGCCCTGTGTAAGACGGAGCTCACGTACAGTTTGTACTCCTGTGCTTATTTTGAAGTGCAAATGGTACTTAGATATAGGTAGCTCTAAATCTTCAGTTCAGTTTTACATTTAGACTAGCATTAGTCTTAATGCCATCCTACAACAAGGGTTGAATTGACTGTAAATATAGGGAAAATGTCCTTAATTAAGAGATATTTTATAATTCTTTTTCAAATTAAATTGTATTTTTCTTTATTCTTTTAGGGTATAAAGCCAGCAAGTTTTGAGAAAGTTACAGATCCTGAAATTAAGGAGATAATCGGGGAGTGCATTTGCAAAAATAAAGAAGAAAGGTTTGTTTAAAATAATCAAGTTTTGTATTGAATCCTGTGCATGCAGGGATTTCAAAGCTTGCGTGTAGGTTATATCTTTTCTGTCCTCTGGATATATCTGCCATATAATGTCAAGATAATTGAATAAATGCCGCTGCTGTGTCTCTTGACCTCTCAGGTTCAAAGAATAAGGTCAGAAAGCATTGTTGTGGACATGTGAGCTGAGTATTCTCTCAGAATCTGGCACAGCTGTCTGTAAAATCTGGCTCAGGAGGTGCTGAACGGAGCACTGAGTGTGGTGGACAGTGACCACAAATGTGACGTGGTAGATTCACCACAAGCTGTTAGGGCAGATTTCCATTGGCTTGTTAACCTCTGGAATCCAGAGACAAATTGTGCCCTGTTTCCAGCTTTGGTTTTAAAACCCAATCTTCTCATACTGACCTCTACTAGAGGAGTGTCTCTGCTGTTCAGTATTCCATAACTTTCACAAATACTGGTTTTGGGGACCTCTACTGATTGTGTTGAGGGAACCTCTTTTTTGGTACTCATTATGCTCAGGTACTCAAGAAAAGTTGAACAAAGCTATATTCTGTGTTTCTGTATGTGCTTATGGTGTATGGATGTTGCTGAAGCTTTGTGAAACGGAAAACACCATTTTTTTGGCAGTCCTCAGTAACACTGGAAATGTGGTATCTTTTTGCTAAGAACACAATTTTCTTAGGGATGAACACCAAACAGGCTATAAATGTTTTCACTTCTAACAGCAGTTTTTTGTTACAAACATTTTTGAAACTGCTTAAGACTTCAGTGTTTTAATATTCTTTATATCTGTTGCAGATATGAAATTAAAGATTTATTAAGCCATGCCTTTTTTGCTGAAGATACTGGGGTAAGAGTGGAACTTGCAGAAGAAGACCATGGTAGGAAATCCTCTATTGCCTTAAGACTCTGGGTAGAAGATCCTAAGAAACTGAAAGGAAAACCCAAAGATAATGGAGCCATTGAGTTTACTTTTGATCTGGAGAAGGAAACTCCTGATGATGTTGCACAAGAAATGGTAAAATAAACATCTCCTGACAAAAATGTATTATATATAAAGCAGTGTGTAAATTTCAAAGGAGAGCAGGAATGGGGCTGGTAAAGTAACTTCCACTTAAATCCTTCCAGGTGTCTAGTTTAAGCCACTTGCATGGATTTTTAGAATGGATGGTACAAGAAAAGGGGAAACGGGGAAAGAATAACTGAAAAATATTGTTTGCCTAGTATGAAAACAGATGCATGAAATGGCATTTCAAATAGCTTAGGGACTAGAGAGGAGGTTTCTTTTGCTTTTATATTTTGAAAACTCTTTTGCCAATTTCTCCTAGCTGTTGATTGCATTTAAATTTCTTTGAAATCTCTTTAGTTTCAGACAGCAGCTTGAAATAAATTAGAGGAGTTTGATCAGAAAATATTCTGCGCTGAATTCATCAAAACACTCCTTTCGATTTTTTCTGTGAGCATTACTTAAGAGGGATGTGGATGTGGAACGCTGTGGTCAGCCATGCTGTCATCAAATGTAAACAGGGGTCTAGATTCAAGTGCACTGCACTGAGTTAGGAATAAGCTTTGGATTTTTTGACAGATAAATTTAACTTGCTGAATTTTTGTATCTTTATAACTTGCAGGGTTTTGCTAGACAAACTACTTTTTATTCCAGTTTCACTATATAGTCCTTGAGCTTGTCTTTTTAGTGATGCTTTTACTGCAGGTTTTAGGTTTTGTAATGTCATGGAAACATAGAATCAGTAAGCACTTAATCAGGGGTCTGAATTTTCTTGTGTTTGCAGAAATGTGCCTATTATATCCTAAATCTCAAGGGATCAGATTTAATGATGTTGTCATCACCACTCCTGTTCTGCTTGAAGAACATTTTGACAATGTTACTTTACTATGCTCATCACCATGTATTCCAAATTTAGGGGGAGAAATTCAGGCTTCTCTGTCATCTTGCTATTAGTTTGCAGCAGGTCAAATACTTTTTGAGCAATGTAGTGTTACAGAACCCAGTTCATTTAAAAGTTGCTCTGGTACAGTTACTTCCTGATATATTTTGCATTTAAATATCTATGGAAATATGTGGAGTTTTGAAGTTCTGTGGGTTACTTGGCCCCTAGTTTTAATTCCTTGTTTTCTAAAAGATTAATTGTCATAAAAAGCATATTTAAAATATCACTCCCAAACTACTGCCTTGCTATTCTCTTTCCCAAATTAGTAAAACACTGGTTTTTAAATATTACATTAACAGTTATCCAAATGACTGCATGTGAAATGCTCTAGTACTTGAGGCTATTGAGGGGGGACATCAAAGGAGGACATTCATTCCTAAATGTCTTTTGTAGTCCTTATGAATTGTGGAACACCAAAGCTATCTGCCTTCATCAATTTGTGTTGCTTTATGTACTGTGGAAGAGAAGAATACACGAGACCTTCTGAGTATAGGGAATTATTTATTATTATTACTGGGTTTTCAGTAGTCATCGTTCCAGCCCACCCAAATGATGTGGGCAAAAGGAACCTGAAATATTCTGGTGAGTTTGCAACCTAAGTTAGGTTTTACAACCAGAGGGTACTGGAAAATAGCATGTCTTCATTAAATTGTAACCATTCTTGATACAGAGATGTAGGAATAAGAATTATTTTTAGAAGATTGCCAATGCGGCAGCTCTTCAGTGCCTTCCCGTTAAGCTTTGTCATGAAGAATCCACTGGGCACATTAGTTCATACCATACAATGTTCTCTGGACCTGTGTGGTGGTTCTCTCGGGGAACTCCCTTCCATTGATAGCATTTGCTGGCCTGAGGGCACAGGCAGTGGAAAATACCCATATCCACCTGCAGCTGTGCTTTAAGTTGCTTTGCACCTATTTGTTTTAAACAGCAAAAATATAAGCTGTAAAACCATCTCGTGTTTGAGCAAAGGAGAACCTCTAAATTTTCTCCATGTATATAAATTCACAGCTTCCAAATCTGTAGGATATGCACATTAAGAATGTCTGGAAAGCAGATGAATCTCTTGTAGGTCATTGTTAAACTAAAACTCATACTCTATGCTGTAGGAGATTATGTGAACAAACAGCACAAAGAAGAATTTCCATTAATCTGTTGAGCAGTTGAATTCTGAGAGAACCTGGTCTTCTTTGCAGTAAAATGTGAACCATTTGACACAGTGATAGGCTTTTTTTATATAAAAGTCAGTCGATACTGACTGACTTTACCATTTAAGAAAAGTTAGTTTGAGATGAAATTCTGTTGCCATCTTTTTTTTTCATGACTTGTGATGGTATCAAGTGTATACTGGAAAGGTTAAAGCAATAAATTCTACTTTAGGGTTAGTATATTTTACTCCAGTTGATTGTTCAAAGAACATATGTTTCTTTCCTCTTCTGACTATTCTGTTGGACTTTCAAAAAAACCTCCAAACCCAGGGAACTCATCTGCAGTTAGACTTATTTTCTTCTTCTTTATGGATCTTAACTGGTAAATAAATTGACCCAATGTATATTCAGGTCTTAAAAATTACCTGGTCTTGTTTTAAAATGCACTAGGGATAGAAGTTTTGCTCAAAAGACCCCCATCAAGCTCTTCAGTTCCTGTTCTTGTGAGGAATAAATATATAATTCATGTTATTCCAGACTGATGTTTTCTCTGTCAGGAAGAGATCGAGTAATATGTGTGTGTCCTCGTGTGCGTGTCCGTCTGCGTGCCCATGGTCTCACGAAGTTTGTGCCTCCTCTGTAGATTGACTCCGGATTTTTTCATGAAAATGATCTCAAGATAGTTGCGAAGTCAATACGTGACAGAGTAGCATTAATACTATGGAGAAGAGAGAGAATTTGGCCTAGGATGCAGTCTGAGGAACGTCGGGACTCCGAGTGTCTGGAGAAGTTGAAGGTGCCGCATGCGCAGCAGGTCCAGGTCACTTACCTTTCCCACACTGGTCACCACGTCCTGTCTGAGTCGGAAGAGCCTGAGGCAGACCAGCACCCCTTCCAGCAAAACCTACCCACCAGCGTCACGTCTGTTGCGTGTAAGTCTTGGTTTGTGTGTGTGAGTGCGATGAATGTTGGAGGGTAAGAGTCAACGACAATCTGAGCTGCTGGGTGGGTTTTTGCATGGTAGCTCAAAGAATGCAAACATCTCAGACAAATGTGCAAAATTTGGAGAGAAATAAACTTTCAAGAAAAACTATAGAGATATTGCTACTGAAGGAGAAGCTAAATGCAGAAAATAGATTTGTAACTAGAGAAGCAAGGAGGCCTGCTGCTAGACACGAAAAACACATGTGTTCTGTGCCAGACAGTGGGATCGACATGAAGTTTGTGTGAAATGCAGTTTCAAAGCCGGCAGAAATTGAACTGGTACCAAACTGGTCAGTGACTGGTGGCTTTTTCAAATGATGTTGGCAACCTGGGGAGTCTTATTCAAAAGCAGATCTTGCTGAAGCCAAAGTGCTGTGGTTTCTTGTGTTTTGGGAGTCACTCTTGATGGCTTGTGTGAAGTTTGTTGTGAAGCTGTGCAAATGTCTACAGCAGGGTGGGGGGCAGAGGGGAATTCTGTCTCTGTTACAAGATTTAATTCAAGATTTCCCTGTTTTCTGGGAAATATCAGCTGTGGTTTGATCAACGTGTTGGGAGCAGCAGACCTTGTGGGCTGATGCTGTCACTATCGCTGGGATCCTTAGCTTATGATGTGGGCGTTGTCTGTTCCTCCAAGTTCTGTTTTGTCCTGAGCTTGTGGACTGGAAGCAAAAGGGTGGCTTATCTCGGTGATGGTAGGACAGAACAGATGGTTGCTCTCGCTTGTCCAGGCCCTGGTAGTTCCAAACTGATGATCTGCTGACTCTTCACTTGGGGCTGATTCAAGGGTGATGGCTGGGCTGTTTCTAGACAGATGGATTTACGTCTCCTGTTCTAATTCCCAGCACTAATTTTGGTCTGTCTCTGAATAAGAAACTGCCCAGCCTTGCTTGCAGAGCTTGTTGTTTCTTCATTTTATTTCTGAGCACCAGACTCATCTTCAGCCACCAGCAAGGCATGAGGAAGTAGTGCTTTTATTGTAAGTAAGTTGTCCTGTCTCTGTCCCCTAAAATCACCCTTTGTTATCAAGTCAAGCTCTGGTATTGAAATCTTTATTTATGCTTTTAAACATCTTGAAAGAATTGTTGCCAAATATTTTTAGCTTGGAAGAGTTGAGATTTTTATGAGAGTTCTTGGTTTTTTTTCTGGCCCTTTTTTTCTGGTAAAAGCTGATGTACATATTTTGCTACTAAACTATTATCATAATGCTGTTCTACTGTTCTGGACTTTTATGTACATGTGTTTCAATTAAAGATGCATTATCTTTAGCAAAGAGACAGCTGCTGCTTTAATTCAGGTATTGTATAAATTGCTATACAGAGGTCTGCTTTGAATACTAAAACAAACAGGCACGCCTCTACAAGAAAAGAAACCTTTAAAAGATATGAGAAATGGCCATATTTGCATAAATCTCAGAATACTGCAGTATTTACAAAGCTTTTTTTCTGAAGCTAAATGGATCTCATTTCATTTTTGTGGATCATATACTTAATTCATGCTATCTAATTCCTTTGAGAAACACTGTAATTATGGCTCTTTTTGTTTCCAGTAGTACAATGAGGCTCCTTGTGCTTGCCATGGTTCTGTTGGACATGAGTTGGCAGAATTTTATGCTAAATATAAACCCTCTGGTTTATTTCCTCCTCCTCCTCAAATTTTTACCAATCCTTGTTATTGTTTGCCAATTCACTATCAGATGTCTTTGAACATTTTCTTAGTGATGTTAGGTGTAAACCCCCTATAAATTACTGTTCTACCAATTCATAATCTGAGGTCAAATGTAAAAATGTAAATTAATAGCTTAATGTATGTAATGCATGTTGTTCTATAAAAATCTGAGGCTGACTCACAGCTTTTACTTTATCATTCAACCATCATGCTGTTTTGTTGGTTGGTTTTTTTTTTTCCCTGTAAGGTCTTAAATAATTGTTTGTAATAAAATGGAAGTACATATGCGACAGAAATCCTTGGCATCTTAGAGCCAGGACCATGCTGACTCCTTTTAGAAAGGAGCTGAATAAATATAGAGGGGAGTTTAATTTTGTAAAAAAAAAAAAAAAAAAAATAAAATTAAACTCCCCTCTATAGGGAGAATAGTTTGTGAATACTGAGGAGGGATGCCATCTCTGTTGCTATTAAAAAAATAATTTGTTTTTTAAATAAATAAAAAAAAACTTACTTAGATTATAGAAAAAAAAAGAGAAGATGGAAAATGTCAAAAGAAATAGCATTCAAATTTAGCTGTAACTTGAGCCAATTTTTCTGTAACTATGATACAGTTTTCTTTCAGTTTTGAGTTTTAAATCTCTGTTACAAGCCGTTTGTCTTCTGGGTCCTTTCAGCTACAGTCTTGATTGTCTCATTTTATTTCACCAATGAAGAAAGCAGTATCTTGTGCTCAGGAAGAACTGGGCGCAAGTACTTTACAGGCTTCAGAATTTGTGAGAAGATATTTTTAAATCAGTAATACTTGATGGTACAGTTAAGATGTATTTCTGTTTGAGAAAAGATGTGGTGCTTGCCCAGTCCCTGTATCTGCACAGTTCTGCAGTGTAGCTGAACAGACACTCTGTGTGAGAAACTCTGACAGAGCTCTGAAGGGTACACCTAAATCATTGTAAACCTAATTATTTTGTATCTGCTCTTCATCTCAAGGTATTGCCATATAGTCAGGTTAGGGTATGGTTTGCCAAACTAATAAAGATATAAAGAATTTTGTAATTTTCAGTGCTGCTAATAAAAAGAGGTGTTAAAGTTGGTGCATCCCCGGGAGATCTTGGTCTAAAAGACTCCATGATCTGCTATGAACATTACGAATAGGGTTTTCTTTCCTTTCATCCTACAAAATCTATAAATGTCTGCAATTCTTAATGTCAACCTTATGCCCTTTAAAGGAAATATCAATGTGCCTAAAATATCATCATGCACAGAAATCTGTGGGGATAGGTTTTGGCTCAAGAGCAGCAGTATGAACCTTTTGGAGAAAATAACATTAGTGTTGTATAATTTTTTTATATAATGGAAAGGGCTAGGGTAGTAAAAGTGCTAATCAAGTAAACCAGTGTTGACCTTGCTCTAAAATTATTACTTGAATGTTTGAAGGTGTCGAGCTTTTAATAAAAAACATTGTTCTTTCAGCCGACAGCACATTTGACAGTGGCCAGGGTTCCACTGTTTATTCAGACTCCCAAAGCAGCCAGCAAAGTGTCATCTACTCCTCTCTGCCGGACCCGGTGCCTCCTGCTCTCCAGCGGGTGTACAGCCCCCCCCTGAGTGAGAGCCAGGCTGTGCCCCATGGCGTCCAGCAGCTGGGACACTACCAGCAGCCCTCCGGAGTAAGTCTAAAGATTTTCTTGTCCTGGATCCTACTTCATGGCTCGTTTATGCTCTTGTTTGCAGTGGTTGTGGATTCCAGGATTGGTGTGTTCCTTACTCAGTGCTGTCAATGGTGACGTGGTCAGTAATGCATCTCTCGTTGATGTTAAATGAGTGCTGAGTGATGGGGTCTGGCCGTATAAGAGATGCTTCGCTGGCAGCTGTCAGACTTTCAGTAACAAAGCTCCTTATCAATCCACTGCCACTAAACTGCATTGGTAGCTTTGCAATTAGTGGTGTTAAATTCATGCACACGTTGGAGAACACTTTGGTTTTGGTCTCTGTGGATATAGCCACATGTTGGGGAGCAGTGGCTGGAGAGCTGTCTAGAAGGAAAGGACCTGGGGGTGCTGGTGGCCAGCTGGCTGAACATGAGCCAGCAGTTTGTCCAGGTGGCCAAGAAGGTCAGCAGCATCCTGGCTTGTGTCAGGAATAGCGTGGCCAGCAGGAGTTAGGGGGGTGTGATGGTGCCTCTGCCCTGGGCATTGGTGAGGCTTCTTCTCGAGTGCTCTGTTCAGTTCTGGGCCTCTCACTACAAGAAGGACATTGAGGGGCTGGAGCGTGTCCAGAGAAGAGGCATCAAGCTAGTGAGGGGTCTAAAGAAGAAGTCACACAAGGAGAGGCTGAGGGAACTGGATGTGTTTAGTTTGGAGAAGAAGAGGTTGAGGGGAGACCTCCTTGCTCTCTACAGCTACCTGAAAGGAGGGTGTAGAGAGGTGGGTGTTGGCCTCTTCTTCCAAGGGAATAATGACAGGACCAGAGGAAATGGTCTGAAGTTGCAGCAGGGGAGAGTCAGATTAGATATTAGGAAGAATGACTTCACTGAGAGGGTGGTTGGCACTGGAACAGCCTGCCCAGGAAGGTGGTGGAGTCACCATCCCTGGAGGTATTTCAGAAACATGTATATGTGGCACTTCAAGGCATGTTATACATGCTGTAGTGGATGAGGTGTTGAGTCGGGTGATGTGTTTTGTGGGATTTGGCGGTTTTGGGGGGTTTGGGGTTGGGGTTTTTTGGTGTGGGTGTGGGTTGTTTTTGTTTTGTTTGGTTTGGTTTGGTTTTTTGTGAGTTTTTTTTTTTTCGGTGTGTGTATGGTTGGACTCGATGATCTCAAAAGTCCCTTCCAACCACATAGATTCTGTGATTCTGTTGTTGTTCCTTTGTTTGTTCAGGAGCATCTTAGGTCCAATGTTTCTTCCTGTTGTGGCAAAGATCACACATTCAGTCACTGCCTTTCTGGCTCTGATGTACATGCGTTTCTTGGGGTCCAAAATCAGACAGACATGCATATTTGCTCCTGTTTTCGTGCTGTTATGACTGTTAGCAAAAGCAATTAATGGAACCACCAGTGCAAGAGCAAACACATATGAGTGAACATAAATCTTCAGGTGCTTCCAAGTGAGAGGAAGCGTTATGTCCTTCAGGAGCTGTGGCAGGACCCTGTTCCAGCTGATGTCCCTTCCCCAAGAACCTGGGAAGGGAAACATGTATCTGCAGGCTAGAGAAGAGGCAGAAGGCCCATCACCTCTCATATCTCCGGGGACCTCTACACACCCTACGGAGCTAATGGTTTCTCAGCAGCCTCCTCAGATGTTCCTAGTCTCCTGGTTTTGGTCTGGCCAAGGTTAAAACATGTCAGAAGTCTGGATGCCTGGTGAAAATGCTCACCCCTCAGGTAGCCAACGGCCACCAAACTCCATATCTCAACCTCTCATGTCAGTCAGCAGGCTGTGGGGCAGGAGTTCAGACCTGCCCTGCCTGTTACATGAATCTTTGCAGTACATAATTGGCCAAAAAGACCACCTCTTCTCCCGTGAGATCTGCAAGAGTTGCAGAAAACATTCTACCTTCTGACTGCTGTGATGGCAGTAGGACAGTCTGAGTCCCAGTGTAAAGCCTGTGCTGGCAAAACCCCAGGGGCAGAGAGCAGGACAGGGACTGCAGCTACTCCCAGCAGCAGAAGCAACCTGCCCAGTAATAATGATGATATTACATTATTTTTTGTTGTTTCGTCCTATTTGAGTTAAGAGAAGAAAAAAATGAAATCCAGGACCACTGTTTTTTCCCACTTGATCCAGGTTTATCCTACGTACTTGGGAAGGGCATCGTTTCTCGTGGCTTTACCTTTTATTTTTCCAAAATGCCTGCATGAAGTGAAGAAATGTACTTTGTGAATGCATTGAAACATGACTCAGTTTACCTGAAGGAAAAACAATTCCTCCTTGGCCTCTGTATCCAGCTCCCTGCGCTGTGGGAACCTCCTTCTCTATGGGCTCTTATCTGCTAGGATACGTCTTTGCTGCCCATTCACCTGCAGCAACGACTCTGAGTGTAATGCTCAAAAGGCTCATCTTGAGCAGAATTATTTTTTTTTTTTAATTGAGCTGCGCAGCAGACTTCTACAGCACACTCATTTTTTCCCTTGATAGGTTTCCGTAATTTTGTGCTAAATGCATTACTACTTCCATAATTGAGGATTTGGCAAGATAATAAGTATGCCTCATAGCCTTTTTTTTCCTGATGGAATTTCTGTAATTTTTTTTCTTCCTGAGCTAACTTAGGTGAAAAGTTCCAAAGTTTGAAAATCTGAACAGATAATAGAAAACAAAAGTCGGACTCAAAACCTTCTATTTTCCAAGAAAAAAAAAAGAAATTACTGATTATCAGGGAGATAATTTACCCAAATAACAAGCACATAATTGTAGCTGTAGTAAGGCGGGGGGGGTTGGGGGTGTGTGTTTTAGGCTTATGAGCCTCAGTCTGGCATACTGTTGATTTTTATCTTATTTCTTTGAGCTGAAGGTTTAGGGAACTGCTTTTATTATGAACCTTATCTGAATTTCTTATATTTTTTTCTTCTGCATTTCCACTGTGGTTTTAATTTGTTTCTCATCTCTGTATTTGTTTTCTTGGCATCCATTTTAAGTAAATTACCTGCTTTTTTGGAAGACAAAGATTCTTTATAGAATTACAAAAATCTTCATGAAGATACATTAATTTCTCACCCAGTTAATGGCTTGTTGGTGCATTCTCACTGTGCGTGTGCTTCCAGTGGTTTTAGTGGCCTCTATGCTGCCTTCCAGAAGGAAGCGCAATGCAGTCTGGTTGGGGCATTTGGAGTTTGTTGCCTCTTTTCTACGTATTTAGGTTAAGTGGCTTTCCTTACAAATAACTTTTTGTGTTTTCGTTTTTTTTCTCCCTCTGCGTTGAAGGGAGTGCCCAGTAAGTTATTCCCTTGAAGTTGCTGAGACCTTCTCTAACGCCGTGCTCTCCCTCCCACAGGCTGGACTCCCCGCCGTGCAGCCAGCGCCCACCGTGGTGGCCCCACGGCCCCAGCACTACCAGGAGCCGGTGATGCCCTTCCCCGTCATCCAGCCCACCACTGTCGCCTCCCTGCAGCTGGGACAGCCGCAGCCGGTGTTGGCCGGCCAACAGGTGAGAGAGAGCCCAACATCTGTCCCAAAGCCCTTTTCTCTTCTCATTCCTTGTCTTTGCTCTGCTCCAGCCTGTACCTGCAACGAGTTTGAGGGGTTTGAAAGTATGGAATTGGTACTTGGGAGACTTAGGGATGGAGGAAAAGGCTTTGGGTTTAAGGGACAGAAGAGTAAGGGGTTGAGGGTAGTTGTGTCTTGATGTAGGTTAAGATTTCTCTTTTGTTGTGCCTTAACAGCAGCAGCTTTGCACTGATTTCAGCATCCTGGCTTGGTCCTTAGACATCCAAGAGTTTTTTATTAATTTTGCATTGTTATTTGGCACCTCCTCCCTAGAAGGTTAGATGGAAACTCTGTTGCTGGGTGTCACCTCACCTTTGAATCTTCAACGCTGCTGCTGTGCAATTTGCGTGTTAACTACCGTTGAGTATCAGCACCCAGCAACAGAGAAGAGTCCATCTCTCTCTTAATTGTTGCCATATAGTAATTCTCTGTGCATTTTAATTACCAAATTCCCCCCTAAACCTGTGTTCCTTATTTATGAAACACCTCTGGAGCAGTAGCAGCAGCCTCCTTGCACAGAGGTGCTGCAGCTGGGGAGCAGTGACCTGTACGGCAGGGTAATTCAGGGCTTATTTCTGTGATTCTACCAAAAGCTTGGCTTCCTTTGGTAGAAACCATTGACAGGGCTGGAGATAGTCTGCATACTTGTGACTGGTGTATATCATACAAACTTTTTTAGTTACCAACTTTTACCTGAAATGATTCCTTTTCATTTTTTTAACATGCCCTGGTCTTCTGAAAGCATCAGTGTAGGAACATTGTAATTTGGTCTCCTTGAAAAACATATACTTCTGTGAAGTTCTGTCACATCATGGGGTTTTTTTAATGGTCAGGAATATTCTCATGGTTCTCTCAGCCATAAATTTTGCACTTACACAAATTTAAGACCTCACCAGTGGCACAGATCTCTATAGTGGCCTCTGGAGCTTTACACTGACAGTTCAAAATCTGTTGTTTATTTTCCCCCATGAGTAAATGCTGGTTTGCAATAGGATATTTGCCCAACTTGCTCAGTTTCTCTCACATGCCCTTTCTTTGCAACGTTGCTGTCTCTTGGAATAATTCTATCCTTGATAGCAGGATTTAATAACTAGTCTGTTTTCTAATCTTGCCAGGAACTGCAATAAGAACCTGACTTCTTACAGAATCAGTATTAGAGAAATAGGTAAAGTGATAAAGTGTCTGTGCAGAACTTCCCAGAGCATCTGCATCCCTCAAAAGCAGAAGTAGGTCTGGCATTCCTGGAGACTCCTGGTGTGGTGCTGGGAGCAGCAGGGATCTGCAGTCTTTTTAAATGACCGGGAGAGCAGCTCAGCATTAGAACAGGAAAGCAGAGTGAGGAAATCTGTCTGCCCAACAAAATGAAATTTATTGATTTTGTGTGAATATCCACTGGTGGCTCAGACACACGGGATCAATGTTGCCTCTCGGTTTTTGGTTTTTTTTCCAATTTGGTTATCTGCGTGTTTATAATGTTGAGGTTATAATGAGGCAAAGTTGGCATGCTTCACTTGGATATTTTCCCCTCCCTATGCCTCATCCACTTAACAAACATTTTCTAAAACACAAGCTGAGATTGCAGCGGAGGCTTTAGGAAGCTGCTTAGTTCCAGGAGCACACTTTTTCTGCTTTTAAGGCAATGTCCTCTGGAGCGGATGGTGGGGTGGCAGCCTGTGTCACCTGCACAGTCCTCTGTTCCCTGTGGGCAGCCTGTCTGAGCTGCAGACTAACCCTGCCAGCCATGCTGAGATACCTGAACTGGTTTTGGGTGCTTATTTGTTTATTAGCTCCAGCCCAGCACCTTGTGAGTGTCCCGCTCCTGAGGCTGGGTAGGGTCTGGCAGAATTTTCCTGTGTAGCAGAGCTCATGCTGTGGGGTGGGTGGGGGCTCGAGTGGGGTTCCCCCACAACCTCCACTGGGCTCCGTCTCAGCTGGTTTACCCTGTCTCATCACCAGTGCCAGGCAAGCTCCTGCCATTGCCTTGAGCCTGGGATTTTAACTGGGTTAATGCTCCTGCTTTCCCAAAACCTGGAATGCCGGAAACCACAGCACAAAGCTGTGTAATTGTTTGGGCTTTTTTTAATGTGGAAAAATGAACACTCAGACAAGACTAGTGCTGCCACGAGGGGCCAGAGCCCCTTGCTGTGAGGACAGGCTGAGAGAGTTGGGAGGGTTCAGCCTGGAGAGACCTTGGAGCCTCTTCCAGTTCCTCAAGGAGCTTCAGGAAAGCTAGGGAGAGACTCTTGATGAGGGAGGGGAGCCATAGGATGAGGGAGAAGGGTTTTAAGGTGAAAAAGGGGAGATTTAGGTGAGATCTGTGAAGGAAATTCCTCCTGGGGGTGGTGAGACCCTGGCCCAGGTTGTCCAGAGAAGCTGTATCTGCCACATCCCTGGAGGGGTTCAAGGCCAGGTTGGAGGGGACTTAGAGCAACCTGGTGTAGTGGGAGGTGTCCCTGCCCAGGGCAGGGGGTGGCACTGGATGGTCTCTAAGGTCCTTTCTAATTCTCTGACAAAGAGTCCCTCTCCAGCTCTCCTGGAGCTCCCTTCAGATACTGGAAGGCTGCTCTAAGGTCTCCCTGGAGCCTTCTCTTCTCCTGCCTGAACATCTTGAGCTCCATCCTTGGAGCTGTGCTGAGGCAGAAGTCGTAATATACAGGCTATAGCCCTTTTTTATTCTTCCTCTTTTTCTCTCCTAGCAGCCACCCATATCACAGCAAGCCTCCCTGCAGCAGGTGCTTGCCAGCCAGCCCGTGTGTCCCATGCAGCCTGCAGCCCACCTCCTGCCCTCTTACCAGCCCCAGACTTCGCAGGTAGCTGCCAGCAGCACCCCACTGAAACCTCTCCAGATCTCCACTGTGCCACAGATGCCGCCTGTCGCCCCTTCCCAGGTAATACCTTTGAACAAAAAATGAGTGTGAATACATCCATTTGAGTAAAGCTTTCTGGCTAATACTTAACATGATTTGTGGGGCATTTTTTTTGTGTGGCTATTTTGAGTGCATGCGAATTTAATTAGTACATAAGAATATAGATTTGTTTTTCCTAATTCCAGTGTTTTTCTTTACTATTTGTTTTTGTTTTGTGAAACAAAAGTCTCCTTTGTGAGTAATCCTGTGTCATGCCTAGAGAATCCAGTTAATGGCACTTACAAAATTGCAATAACTGCAATTTTTAAAATTTTTTTTACACCTTCCCCTCTGGCATACTCTCTTCCCCATCCCAGGCTTCAGAGCATGAGAAGTTGCCCCTTTTTTCTGTATTTTTTTTTTTCTTCTTGTTTCTGAGCTCCTGACTTCAGCACTTTCCCCACCTACCCTCTCCCCAGCTCTCAGCCCCGTTTCTGTTTCCCTCCTGGGCCTTGGAGGGTTTGTTGGTGCTGTCAGTGTCTTTGCTGGTGACAGCCACCCTCAGGTGACACCACTTGTGCCAAGGGGAAGAAGCTGCTCCCGCGATGACAGGGGAGTTACAGTCTGGGAAGTTTTGATTGTAAAACCCTTTTGTGGGGTCTTCCCTGCTGCCTGGGTTGTAGCCAGCCTGCTTAAAGACAAGGGTTTAAAATTGTCTTACTGAATTTTGCATGAGAGGTTTTTGCATTTTTTCTGGTCTTTTCATTTCCGTTAAAACGAAAGCAGCTTTTAATATAGCATGTTGCTTGAAGGCTTTGGGGTAGTGTTGGAAATACTTTTAAGCTTCTAAGGTAGACAAACTTTCCCCCCAAATGATTTTTTTTTCTTCTTTTGCTAATGATTTATGCATAAATCAGTTTTTATTACTGTTTATAAACCTCATGGAAGGTGGTTAACAAACAGACATAATTACCATCATGGCACAGGTGATTTTTACGTTCTTGTATGGCGAATGAAACTACTCTGTACCATCAGTGAAAGCACTTGCAATTTATGTGATATTATATTTTTTTCAGATTCCTCAGTTTCCTGTCATTCCTGCAATTACTCCTCTGGCAGGACTTGACAGCCTTCCTCCAAACCTCTCTGATATACCTGCTGCAAACATGCCCCCCATCCCTGCTCCTTCTCAATACTTTGCTCCGGCTGTGATTTTGCCCAGCCTCCCCATGAACTCCGCTCTGCCCGTGGCCCCCAACTCCCCCGCCCTCCCTGTGCAGGCAGTCAACCTTCCTCACACCACGGTGGCTTCTCTGGTCTTACCCTGCCAAACAATAGTGCCAAATATGCCGGCTGCCACCATCCCCTTGCTTGCTGTGGCTCCGCCAGGGGTTCCAGCGCTGCCGCCGCACCCTGGGGTGCCCCCGCTCCCCCCGCAGCCCATGTACCCAACCACCTTCCAGCAGCTCCTCCAGAGCGAAGCGCCCTCTCCCCATCATGTGCAGGGCACGCCGGCAGCACCCCAGCCACAGCAGCCTCTGCCTCCTCAGTCGCTTCAACCCAGCGTTGTCCATCCTGCAGACCAGGCTCTGTCTGCGCCTGGGGCTGGCCAGCAGGTAATCCACCGGCGGGGGGGCTGTGGCGAGCCAGGACCTCAGGGCGCTCCCGGGGCTTGCTCAACTGGCAGCAGGCAGTGGGGAGGTGTGGGTTTTTTGGTTGTTTATCCTTGCTCTTAAGATGCTTTGGTAACTTCTCTTCACCTCGGTCCTGGAGGTGGTCACTAGAGCTGTGCAGTCAGATGCAGCAGGGGAGGACTTAACCCAGGGAGAGGTGAATATCGAGGCCATAGGGACCGATCTAATGATCAGATGAGCACTTTTTGAATTCACTCTTCCTTCTCCCATCTCAAACGTGAGAGAAGTAGGAGCTGTTATTCTTCTGTGGTGGGAGAACAGCAGCCGGAAGCCTGGCAGATGCCTTCCCTGTTGGGTGCTCCTGATGAAATATGGGTGAGCCAGCAGGGAGCAATGGACTTGTTTTGGTGTAGAAATGCTTTAGAACAGTAAAGAGAAATGGCCATTCAATAAGGACTCCAGAAGATCGCATGGAAGAGGTCTATTGGACGAGAAAGTTCTAGCTGCAGACCCTTTCACCTTATCAAAGAAATGAAGCATAAAATGGAGCTTCTCGTATTAGCACTGTTTACAAGAGAAGTGGTTCGGGACTTGTAAATACTTCTATTGCCACATCCGTGATTACGACAACACAAAATTCAGTTTGGCCCAAGCAGGAGAGAGCACTGTTAATAATAGCACTCTTGAAAATCTGTGTTCTACCACATCGCTTTGCCATAACATGCGGATTAGAATTCATAACATCCCAGCTCAACCTGCCATAGCATGGCATCTTCAAAGTAGTACATCAGTTTGAAATTTCTCTCTTCAGCTATATATTTGGTACAGAAACACCCTTTGTGAAAATGTAGGCAACATGGAGCCCGAGACAATTTTGACAGAGCTGATTGGCACTCACTCCCCCTGATGGCCTTAGGGGGAGTTGAATCTGACCCAATACACGCAGCAGTCACCAAAACGAAAGTCCCCATATTCCACAACTGTCTTGACGCAGTCATTAGCTACCATGTATGTATGGAAGAAGACCATAGAAATATTTTCAAGATAAAAAGTAGCTATTACAAGCAAAATGGGCAAGTGTAGAGGGATATTCAGAAATCATAGAATCATAGGATGGTTTGGGTTGGAAGGGACCTTAAAGATCGAGTCCAACTCCCCTGCTCCAGTCAGGGACACCTCCCACCAGAACAGGTTGCTCAAAGCCCCGTCCAGACTGGCCTTGGACATTTCCAGGGATGGGGCTTCCACAGCTTCTTTGGGCAACCTGTTCCAGTGCCTCACCACCCTCACAGCAAAGAATTTCTTTCTAGTAAATAAAGAATACATTGTTCCACCTTTTCAAGTACTTCTAGTGGAAAGTGTTTCTGTCAATAAAGCTTTCCAGTACAGTGCTGTTTTTACAGTTGATGTTTAGCACCTCTGAGTTTAGTTTTGCCCAGGTAAACTATACATTGGAATGTTTTGTGAGTTACTCTAGTTCTATAAGATTGCAAAAAAATAAATTTCCCCACTCTTCTGTGATGTGCACCACAATTGCTGTTCTAGCAGCCTCCACATAGGCAGTCATGTAACTTGTGTTGTGAAACACATTGCATCTTTACTTTTCTCCACATTAAAACTTGGAATAGTGATTACAGCTTGTATTCAGAATCTGCAGAGAGCATGCAGTAATGAAGTTGTGTGGCCTAGTTCTTATACGAGTCTTGATATTTTTCTTAATATAGTCTCCAAGTATTCCAAGTCTCTGGGTGATGACACTATAAAAAAGTAAAAATTAGGCAGAATTTTACCACGTACGAAAAAGCCTTTGTTCTTCATGTTTTCCTTTCTATGCTTTTTCTTCATCCTGCAAGCTCAGTCCCCTTGGAAAAATACACCCTGTACCTAAAAGGGAGAATGTTCTGTTCTTAACTGTACAACTCAAAAAAGCTGTTACATGGAATAACACCATGGTCTCTAAGGTAGCTGGCAGAGAATCGCATCTGTCCAATTCCCACCAAGCACTTACGCACACGAGTTATTTTAATGCACTGAAGAAATCCACTGAGATAAATGAAGCTTCCTCTGTGTGCATGACTTGGGGAAGCATTTGCAGAACAGGGGCCTTGGTGCTCAGCATGTCAAGAGTTAACTTTGTTTTAAAGGTTTAAACTGAATGGAAAACCACGTGTTCTGTGAGACACTGTTATCTATTTGGTAAAAAAGAGTTAATTGTGTAGTCTTTACCAGCTCCTGGTTCTACATATGTTTAGTAGATTTTATATCTACTAATTTATATTTAGTAGATATTATCAGATTTTTTTAAAAATCCCAATTTAGGTTGAGTAGTGTGTTTTTCTTTGCATGGGCATTGCGGTAGGCTCATTGAAAGCAGAGCAAACTCTTCAGGACAAAGAATCCATAATCTGAACTTTTAACTTTTTCTAATAGTTTAGCAAATATTTTAGCAAGGTATGTCTTTGTTGTTGCAAAATAAATAGCACCTGAGCTATACAGACATTATCATACTTGTATAGAAAGAATCCATAGATTTTTATTTGGTCATTTCAAAGCAAGTTTGAAGCCTTCAGGAGTTACCCTTCCCAGCACATCCCAGGCAAATGTGGATTTGCAGCCCTTTCTCTGGGGACTCTAGCGGTGGTAGTACCGTGCCATGTGCATTGCCCGCGCCCTGAGCAGAGACCTGTTTTAATGGCTGTGTGTTGTGTTGCAGCAGGTGCCTGGCCACCCTCAGTACCCTCTGGAAGCTGGAGCCCAGCTGCCCGTGCTGCCCGTACAACCTTCAACAGTCCTGTCACCACCTCAGCAGCTGCAGCCGGAGCTGTTGCCTCCTCACGGCACCCCAGAAGGCGTTGCCCAGGTTCATGGCAGCCTTGCCACGGCTAGTCCTCCTGTCCCCATAGACCACTGTCTGCCTCTTCAGCCTTCAGCTCTGCTGCAGCTCCAACCTGATCTTTCCCAGCCACTGGGGCAGCAGCTTCCAGCCCCCTCCTCAGCTCTCCAGACAGTCATGGAGACATCTCAAGAGGTAGAGCCATTTCCTCTGAAGTAACTCACCAGCTTCACCCTTAACCTTCTTACTTACTCCTTTAGGAAATAATGGGTTTATTTCACAGGGGAGATTATCCCCCCCTCACCGTACAGAGCTGCTCGCAACTCTGGGTCAGTAAATAATTGGCTATTTCAATTGAAGCTGGGAACTGCACGTTGTACCTTGTGAAATGTCTCCTTGAAGCAATGAGGCAGCAGGACTAAATTCTTCTTTGTGTGTAGCTGAGTGCAAATACAGAGTTAGGAATTTCAGAGCTGTGGGTCAGTAAGAAGCTGTTCTGTAGAGTTCCATCCGTGTTTTGTCCAGTCTTGTTTTAACTGTCTCAAGCACTTGTGCAACCAACCATTACTTGCCTTAAGAAACTGCTCCATAACCAGATTCTTCACTTTGTAAAAGCTCTTCATGCTCCTCAGCTTGAGTTTTCTTCCCATTTCATTTAGCATTGTATCCTCCTGCATTGCCTGAATTCTCATTCAGCCCTCGGATTTTTGTTTCTTCAGATATTCGTAGCCATTCCCAATTCTCAGTGGTCCTATGAGCAAGATGCACTGTGTTGGTTTTCTTTATAGAACTTTCAGCTCCTCTTGTCTGCTATTTTGACTTTTCTTTCCACTCCCATAATTGTTTAGCCTTCAGTCTTGACAGAACGTCACAGAAGTTTCCTTCTCTTCAGCTCTTTAATAGATACCCATAAGCAAAGCAAAACAAAAGTTTTGGCATTTGTGCCAAATTTCAGTAGTCTAATTTGGTCTCTACTTCTAAATGGAAATGTTCTTCGGTCATTCTGCTTTTGCAGTTGTTCCTCTTGAGGCTCTCTGTTCTCAGCTACCTTTCCTCACAAAGTAACAGTTTCCATCTTTTCAGACTAAATCTCTTTTGGCTTTCCCCACGTTTTCATGCATGTGCCCACATGCCTTGGCTCACAGGGCAGCCTGGGAATCTTATTAGAGGTACAGCTGAAATCCTGCTACAGAAGGTATTCAGGGAGGATGCTGCCAACACTAAACTACTGTCTAGTTCCCCATTTTGCCTGTCCTTCTGATGGTGATCTGATTCTGGTCAAATATTCCTGGTGTGAAGTAGGAGGTTTCCTGGTGAATTGCTGTATCCTATGGACTAGGTACAGCAGAAATGGTAGAACCCGGCTATAGTGCTTTACTTGCAGGATCCCCCAGTAAAGCCTGGCTGTGCAGGACGTATCCCTTACTCAAGGCATTTTTTCTTCAACTGTCTTTTTTCTGTATGCCCAGTGCGTGCCAGAGCTACAGCATTCAATGCAGGGTCCATCCCGTTAGAGATTCTGGGGACAAGAATAAACCTCACTGTTACTGTGCAGTGATGTGGTGGACACAGGTGCTCCTATATTACTCAAGAAATCTGTGCCCACTGAGACACATGTGTGTCCTGTCACTTTATCATATCCCTGGGAACTTTCAACCAGTGTTTTGCTAACTTTGTTCTCATATTTCATCTTAAGTCCCTCCTCTCTTGCAAAAGCAATCAATACCATGGGTTGGTCAGACTGATAAATGTGCTCCCCATGCTGATTTTACAACATATTGCCAAAGCTTTCTGGGGTGTAAGAGGAGTTTCACGTCTCTCTATATTCAAACCATTTGGTGCTACTCTGTCATGATGTTTTTCTCTCTTCCCTTTTGTTTCAATGTGTGGCATCACTCGCTTCCAAACCAACCAGGCAAATGAGATTTTGTAAGGCACTTGATGGAGTGTGTTACTAAAATGTAGATACATTATGCCTGTGTTGTCACTGCTCATTAATGTCACAGTTTTATGGAAACTGCAGTCAAGCTTGCCATGGCATATGTGTGGCCAGAGAAGTGGTGAGCGGGGTTGACCGGTTAATGGCAGAGCTCCTAACTCCAGCCCACCAGCTGCTTTGGCGTATGAAAGTGTGCCAGTGATCAAGGGGCTTGTTTCCAGCTGTGTGTCTGCAGAAGGATTTTATAGACATATGTTTGTAAGCAGATATATATAAATATATATGAAATTATATATATTTATGAATGTATTTGGGGTGTGTGTATATTCCTGCACAGCTATATACATGCACAGGTGTGTGTGTGTGTGACCATGTACATATGTGGTAAGTTCGTTACAGCAGGGCCAGGGGTAATCGTCATCACAAATTCTGTGAAAACGGATCTGCCCCCTGTGAAAGTCACACTGTCACTGTTTGTCCTAGCATCACAACCAGTGAAGAGGGAGGCTTTGGGGGAAAAATTCAATTTTGTAGAGAGAAAGGGGACATGATGTGAGGGTGGTGGGTTTAAATGATGAATTTTCATCTTTTTTTATAAGTTCCCCAGAAATTTTCATAATAAGCCAAATACGTGAAAATACTTCACTTATTTCAGGAAACTATACGAAGCAATGAAGCAAATTAACTTATATATTATATCCATTCCATTCAAAAAATAAAATTAGGTAGGTGTTGATATGGTTTTGTCCTTTCACCACCTCTTCTTCTTCAGAGGCAGCAGAGGGGAACAAGCAGATCTGTGGCTCTGACTCAAGAAGTGGTTGTGCGCAGATCCTGATGTTGTGGACAGAAGTAATGTCAGGAGGGTGAAACAGGACAGTTGTGTTTTTTGTTTTTT
>VZRU01018987.1:26946-83373 GCA_013398155.1 Pedionomus torquatus | reverse complement strand
TGTCTAAAGAGCAAAATCTTTCTTAAAGGCCCTGTGGTTTTGGGATTTTTGTTATTTGGTTTTTTTGGGGTTTTTTTTTGGTTTTTTTTTTTTAACTGCCAATGTAATGCATTTACTTAAATGACTTTTTCTTACATTTTAGGAGCAGGCAATACAGGACAAACTTCAAACTCTGTCACAGAGCTGTGAAAGGTATCATTATTGTCTCTTTGGTATAAAAAATGTTTTGTTTCTGGAGGCTGTTTTTCCTCTCTCTTTACAAGGCTGGGCCAAGTGCCTGCCCCTTTGCCGTGGGGGAGAGAAGAGCAGCAGGAGCTGACCAGAAGATCAAAGGGTGCATGTTTAGGGAGAAAGCTGAGATGTTGTGTGTCCAGTGTGCCTGTTTTGGCTCTTCCAGCTTGTAATTCTTTAGTTTGGGTGGTGCCTTGATGTACCTGCAAGTTTTCATTTCAGCATGTAACTTTTCTTTTTGTTAAGATAACTGAAGCAGTACAGACCCTGGTTTTGATGCTGTGGAATCTGTATAAAAACATGCTCCGCTGGTATATTTGGGTAAATAGTGTATTCTCCTTTGGGGAAGGAACTGGGTATGCCTGTATCACCTTCCCTAATGGTCTTTCCTCAGGTATGTTATGGGGAACAGTGTAGCGGTGGGAACTGTGTGTTGAGGTACTCTTGCAAATGCTGGAACACACAACCCAAGCCTGTTGCGTGGGTTTGCAGGACACAAGGCTACACTCAAGCTAAATAATGTTAATGACAGAAGTAATGATAAATAACCTGTGAGTCAAAAGTGAATTTCAGTTTCTGCCAGCCCTCAGCTGCCCACTTCTGTACTCAGAAGCAGGAGGAGAAGCAGTGAGGAAGAGGCAGGGAGAGAAAGGCTCTCTGCAGGCCAAGAAGGGCTGACTGGGGGCAGCAGCTGGGCTTTGGGGGCAGGATTCCCCTCCTCAGGCATTGGCCACTCCCCAGCCACAGCACCTGCTTCTGCACCAGCAATGAGCTGGGTTTTTCAGTGTTTAATCTGGGTAAGGTAGATCCAACAGCGTGTGTTGGTAACCCTTGCCTATTGCAGGAGCCAGCACCAGCTTCATCCTTACTGACTGTAAAGCTTTGGGATTAGGGTTTTAGTGACTCCTCTATTTTCCTGAATAAGATGAGTTAAGTTTACGAAGACACTTCTCTCTTACTGTTTTTGTTCTACTCTACCAAAAAAGCCAGCCTGACACAAGCCAGTGCAACCCCGCAACCTTGAAGTGGAACCTTTGTTTCCCAAGAATTTGTTGCTTTTAAGTAACTGCATGGAAGGCTAAATCTAATTTTTCATGACTGTAGGTTATTTCTATCTATAAATAAACTAGACAAATGAGTTCATTTTGTCTCTCTAGTCTATTGTAGAAAGGTGTGTCAAATTTTCAGTCATCTTTTCAATTCTGATTTGCCTGTTCCTGCATTGTGTTTGAAAAAGCTGGTTGTGGTGACTGCAGGGAGAGCCTGTGTCAGCCCATGTCTGGCAGTTTCAGGGGGAGATCTCCCAATTCCAGGTGCATCGGTGACTGGGTGCTGGAGCTGGGCTCCACTTCAGTAGAGTGGAGGGTAATGGCATGTGAAGGAAAAGGCTGGCAATTGCAGCGAAGGTGCAATCGAGAATATAACCTAGGTGCAGAAAGCCTTCACTTTTCTAACATGGGAGTTACACATACAGAGTAGCTGCAAAGGGAGTAGCAAGAAGCTGTTCTGCGCAACTAGTGCAGAACAAGAAGAAAGGAATCCATCAGTTGGACTTGAATTCTCTTGTGCCTGTAATGGCAACACAGGAATAAATTGTCCAGGAAGGCTATGAAATCTCATGGGAGCTTTGCAAGATTAGTTTGCACAAACCTCTGTGAGGACTGGTTTAGGCAGAGTTGATCATACCTTGGGGTAATAAATAGGCCAGATGGCCTTGCAAGGTTCCTTCCTGACATGTTTTTTATGAACCCTTGGAAATTTCCCACAAATTGCTTGCATGTCAATGTTTTGTGTACATGTCATACTAGAACAAGCTTGTTAGCAGCTACTGCTTTGGCTGCTAAAAATAATATGTTGTTGTTAGCTGGTCATCCAGGATATTGTGGCATAAAACCTTAATTCTGATCCTTGAGAACTGCCAAGAGAGGAGAGGTGGTCTCTTACAGGATCCCATCCCAACTTCTCTCTCTTTCGCTTCATCTCCAACAAACACAAATTGACCCCATTTAGACCTTCTGCTGTGAGTGCAGGAGCTAAGAAAACCAGACCTTAGAAAAACAGGAATTTGTGCAATTCGGAGGGTGAACCGAGTAGCGATACATTAAGAGAGCTGGGGCTTTCCCTGTGGTGTTGGCAGAAATGTTGATAGGTCATTTCTTAGTAGGTGCGGTAGCCAGAGTGCGAGCTGACCTGGAGCGGTTCTCTTCCCTTACTGAGCATCTTTCAATAGCTGGCTCAGTTTGGGCCGAAAAAGTGCAGATGTGCATTTATTTATTTATTGCAGTCTCTCTCATTGTGTATCTTACCTATGTATATCTCCAGTGTGTGTGACAATGGTTTTATTTTGGGGGTTTTCTTCCTCTCTCTTACAAAGCTACATGAGTCCAGATGTTGCTTCAGGTAAGGAGATGAGTGACAGCTTTGAAGGAGCAATAGGAAGTGGAAAACAAGAAGGAAAGTGTTCAAAGAAGCATAAGAAATCTACCCGCGCTCGTTCACGCCAGGAGAAGTCCAGCAGACCCAAACTGACCATATTAAATGCAAGTACCACCTCTTTGAGGGTAACTGTAGGATTCCTTTGGCTTTGCTAGAAATAACTGTTAACATTTGCCCGCAGGTTTGTAACACAGGAGATAAGATGGTGGAGTGCCAGCTGGAAACGCACAATCACAAAATGGTGACTTTTAAGTTTGATTTGGATGGGGATGCACCAGAGGAAATAGCTATTTACATGGTAAGACTCCAGGATGCAGCCACTTGCAGGCTCTGAAAGCACCAAGTTGCTTCAGCCAACACATTCTCACCTGTGCTTGTTGACCAAGCTTACTGATAGGCATGGAACAAATAGTGATAGGCATTAATCAAAACATCACCATTTTCCTCTTTATTTTCATGCCATCTTACAGGTAGAGAATGAATTCATATTGCAGAGTGAAAAAGAGACATTTATTGAACAAATGAAAGATATTATTGATAAAGCAGAAGATATGCTCAGTGAAGATACAGAAGGAGAACGAAGTTCTGATCAGGGAACAAGTCCCCAACAAGATACTGATAGACTGGAAATGAATGAGGTAAGAAACAAATAAAGATTTCTAGTTTGATTCATTTTTCTTAACAACCGGTTACTGTAAACTAGTTTTACATCCTACATTAGAAAAAAAAAAAAAGTAATGTTTTCTAGCTAGAATCCATTAAGGCTTATAACATGAGTGCTCCTTGGAATGATGCTCCTCTTGCGTTGATGTGAGACAAAAGGTAAACAACATTAATGAAAGAAATGAAATTGAATTGTCATGGGATAAAAGGGTAAACCCTCTCCCAGTTTACTTGGTGAAAGATAGGAAACAAAGGGTAGGGTGAATTATCACTTTTCACAGCAAGGAAGCATCGGCAGTCCAGGGATCTGGATTCATAAATGCTGTGGAAAGGTGTCGAATTGAGAGGTAATTTTTGGTGTAATGATACAGAATTAATCAGGATAGTAAAAGCATAAGCTGGATGACAGAACAGTCTCATGATATTGAGCAATGAAATGACAAATGAAATCAATGTCAATAAATGAAAAGTCATGCACTGAGAAAAAAATAACCTTCACTGTTCAGACACAGTGATGGACTCTAAATTAGCTATTACCACCTTCTTCAATTGCTTTGGTTTTGTTTTTTTTTTAACAGGAGAAGCGGCAGTCTCAGATGAAGACACCAGTGTATCAACAAAATGGTAAATGTGCCTTTGAATACAAAATTCATCTCAAGCTTTAAGGCAGTTATGAGTTTCTGTGGAATTTGGCCAGATTCAGGAGGCAATCCGCCAGTAACTGGTGGTTGGAGATAAATCTAGAAATATGGGTGCAGCAGTGGTCCCTGCTGTTGGCAGCCTGGAAGATGGCAGGGGTAACCTGGGTGAGCCTGACATCTGGGAACACTTAGGGAAGCCCTGAATTCCATATGCTGGTCATCAGCGGTGGAAAAGTCAAGAAGCTACGGACGAGCATACTCTTTTCACAACGATAGCTACATTTGTGAGAGAAAGATAAAAGATTATGTTTGTGTTGGTAGTTCAGTTGACATTTCTAACACATATGCTTTCACCTACTTTGGTATTGCAGAGGGCATCTTGGCCTTCTGAACACAATCATTTCTTATGGGTTTTACAGACAAATGGAGAGGGGAGGGAACTGGTCCTTAATTCCCTCGGTAATGGTGAAGAGGGAATGAAACCTCTTCCAAAGGAAACATTGCTTCCGAAATTCTTGTTACTGCACATGTATTTGCTCCATGCTGACAGGGAAAGAAGGGTAATTTAGAACTTCTTTAACCAGTGCAGAAGCTGGGAATCCTCCAAACTAGGCTTTCTACTCAAATCTTCTGGTTTATTTTTGGCCTGTAAATGTCATGTAATTTTCTGAGTACACCTTTTTTAACATAACATTTGTCTTTCTACTAATGAAAGTTACAAAGTACCATTCACGTACGCCAGGCTTTGAGATGAGATGTGGAAGGAAATACTAGCTAGAAAACATGGAAAAGTTAAGCTGCATAAACTTTACAAAATAGACCATTTTTTCATTGTGAGAAAACTGTCCACAGTACTGTTAATAACATTTTCATGTATGTAACTATTCTTTTCTATGCTTGAAAAATAATTTTTTAAATAGTTTTTAAAATATTTTTGGCAGAATCAGGAGGCAATACTGTCTCCCTTCCAAAAGGAATGAGAATCAAATTAGGAGCCATTGATTTAGTCTTGGCTACCACTGTAGAAGTTCTGATTTTCTTTCTAAACATGGAAATTAAGACTAAGTTTTGATAGATGATCTGGAAAGAATGGAAACTATTATCTTAACTTTTTCTTTTCATGTCTAGTTCTGCATACTGGAAAAAGGTGGTTTATTATATGTCCTGTTGTGGAAAACCCTACTACTGATGCACCTGAATTTTCTCCACCAGTACCTCAGAGTACACAGCAGTCTGATGGGCCAGGTATTTACACACATTATAGAAAAAGTTTTCTTCTCTGAAGCTTCTGTAGCATCTCTCTTCTATCCTCACCTGTCTTAGTTATGATTGTTTCACTTCATTTAGTTGGAGGAAGAAAATGCTGAATTTTAAGTTAGGCATTTTAAGTGTGTTGCTGGAATTAGGAAATTCCAAATTAGGAAAGTTAATTTGAGTTTCAGGGGAGTCTACGTATTTTAACTCCGCCTTACGCTATAAGGTAGCTGAAGTTGTAGTCATGGCTGTTACAGAATCACAAAACAATGAGGCGTTGGAAGGGAAGGGACCTCTGGAGATCATCTAGTTCACGACCTTTCTGGTCAGCCTGTTCCAAGGCTCTGCCACCCTCACAGGAAAGGGTTTCTCCTAATCTTTAGATAGGACTTCATAAGTTTGTACCTGTTGTTACCTCTTGTCCTGTCCCCAGAAATCACTGAGAAGGGTCTGGCCTGTCATCCTCTTGATACCCACTTTCAAATACTGATCAGCACTGATGAAATCCCCTTTCAGTCTAGTCTTCTCCAGGCTGAACAGCCCCAGGTCCCTCAGCCTTTCCTCAACAGAGAGATGCTCCAGTCCCTCATCATCTTTGTAGCCCTTGACAGTGAGAGGGATGGCTGAAGCTCTCCCCAAGAAGAGGCTGTTGGACCCAGAGATGGTTGTAAGAGTAGAATGATGGTGGGGAAACAGTTGAGATGGCACCCATAGAGAACACAAACTCGAGCTCCTGCTTGCACAAGGGGACAAAAGCCCCAGTGTTGTCTAAATCCAAGCACTGATGGCAGGGATGGGGACAGCGGGGAGACCTTGGTGATAGGAGCCCTGTAGGAGCCATGGGACAGAATGAGGAAGGGGAGGAAGCACCACCTTCCCTGAAGTGGAGCAGCCACGGCTGCATTGCAGGGACCCTGCAGGAGCCACCAAGGAGACCAGGGCCATTTGCGGGGCATCCCCATTTCCAGGCGGGCAGGGCTTGTGAGAAACGCTCCTTGTGCAATAACAAGGGCTCACGCAGTGATCAACATGAAGCACATTTTATGTAAACATTCTTACAATAAGAGGTGACCCGGCAAGCAGGCACACCAGGTTTTGGCATCTTTTGTTTCTGACTCCCTATTGCCGGCCCAGACAGTTCTTCCTTTGCCAAAACCACATCTTAGTTTTCCTTCTGGAGCTGAGCGATTGTGTTGCGGGGGCGGCGCCCTGGGAGCGGTGTCCCTGGGCGCTGCAGGGGAAAGGGGCTGCTGGAACTGTGGCCCCCCTGGCTGGCTTCTGCTGGGCCTGGGCTCGCCCAGGGGCCGGTGCCCCTCCTTCTCCTGACCTGGCTTGGTCTGTGCCCACTGCTCCTGGGGCTGCTCTTGTCCAGGCAGGGTTAGTGCTAAGGCTGGCTCCAGGATGAGCGGGCTCCCCGGAAGGTGACCCAGGAGTTGAGGCCAACAAAGGCCTCCAAACAGCAGCAGAAGCTTCAGTGGAGCTTTTTGGCCAACCACTGACTGGCCACTCCACAGCACCCTCACCAGAAATGCTTCATGGCTATGAGCAGCCATGGAAGGAAGCTGTGAGGGGAAATTTCAAGGACTCACCTCATGTTCTTTCTGTGCCGCTTGGGGACGATGATAGACCAGAAGACTAATATCAAAAGCAGGAAAGCCAGGGCTCCTGCTATGCCGATCATATAGCTCCATCCCTCGTTGTGGGGACAGTCGACACTTGCCATGCTCTGGGTCTTGGGAACAGGTGGGGTCACCCATCTGACCTCATCTGGAGGAGCAATGAGGAGCGTTAGTCCATCATGCGCAGCGCCGCTGAGCTTGTGGCACCTTGGATATGGCTGGGAAGACCAGGCCGGGACACCAGGGTGTCCCACCGACCCCAACTGCCAGGGCCAGTAGGAGAGCACGGGGGGAAGCACAGGTGCTTGACCAGTCGCTCCTTTGATGGACACGGACCCAAGCCATCCCTGCAGCCAGCAGTGACACCCCCAGGCCAGCTCACACACCCTGAGGAGACAGAGTCAGGCCCCCTCAGGAGACACTGGAGCCTTGCTCTCCCCTTCTGCCTTTTCTCCAGCAACCGCTCCCAGGATTTGGGGCGTTACTCCCACTTAGGGAGCCCAGCAGGTCTGCCCGGTACCTGAGTTGGAGCGAAGAAGGTCGTTTGGGCTGTCTTCTCCGGGCTCTGACAGCTCTGCCAGAGAGCAGAGAGGACAGGTCAAGCCTCAGCCGGGCTCAGGCCCAGAGGATGCAGGAGGACACGGGTGTGTTCCCTCCAAGGCCCTGCCCAGGGGGAGTCCGGACATGGCACGGGCCCTCAGCTGACTGGAGGGATCCCGCTCTGTGCTGCTCCTCTGCCTTGGGCCTCAGGGCACTCGGGGCCAGCTCTGGGACGCAGCTACAGCGGGAGCCGCATTCCTGCAAGAGTCACCTTTCCCACCATCTGCAGAAGGTGGTCCAGGTCTCTGGGCCCCAGAACACTTTCAGCTATGGCTGCTGATGGGAGGTGTGGGAGCGGGCCCATCTTTGTAGCCTCTGCTGTGAAGTTACTTGTCCTTTAACTGTGCAGCTCAGAACTGGACACAGTACCCCATAAAAGTGCAGTTCTAATATACAGGGTTTTTTTTCAGTGACTTTTTTTTGCATAATTTTGTGATTTTATGTTCTGATTTGACTTGTATAGCAGTTATTTTCCAACTGGAAGCACTAGTGGGTTACATTTAATGTGGCTGTCACTGCAGCTAGCCAGGAGGTGACTCAATGACTTTCTTTCATGCTGTGAGGCTCAGTAAAGAATTGAATGGATGTTTGTGCTCTCTTTCTAGACCTGGAGCAGTCGGATGATCAGCAGGTGAGCTCTGCGGTGACGGATCCACCCAGTCTCTTAGCTGGCCAGAAGCCTCCCCTCCAAGTGGGGCTATGTGACAGCCCCCTTGGAGCCTCTCCTTCTTTGGCACAAGTTCCTGCCACCGCACCTTCCACCGCCTTACCAAGCCAGGCTGAGTTTCCTGCATCAGCGCTCCCGACATCAGTTCCAGGTACCCTCGAGCCAGTGGCTAACGGGGCTCAGTATTCATCATGGAAGGGGGTGATGTCCGCCCCTCCGCATACTCCGGCCCCCCATGCTGTCCTGGAGGAGCCATCTGAGGCTGCCCCAGCTCCTCCTCACCGCCAGCCGCTGGTCGAGGAGGACACGTGTGTCCCTGATGTGGAGATAGCATGCTGCAGCGTTGCGCCACAGCAGTCCATCCCAGCAGAGCTCTGCCCGCTCCCTGTGCTGCCGGATGTCGTTGTTTTGGAGCGGCAGCCTATGGCCCAGGCCCCCCACCTGCCCGAAGCCAGCCCGCCTGGCCTGCTGCAGCACTCCTTCCTGAGCCAGGCCTTCCCTGCCGCCGACCCACTGGCTCTGTCAGGCTCTCAGCTCCAGAGCCCCACACAGGCCGCGGTGGCAGTCTCCCAGCCGCAGGCCATGCTGTCCCAGGGGCAGCCGGCGGCCTGTCCTGGCCTGGGCATTGGCCTGCTGCAGCCCAGCACCGCCGAGTCCGATGGAGAAGGGCCGCCCCGGGTGGACTTCGTCGACAACACGATAAAAAGCCTTGATGAGAAATTGCGTAATTTGCTGTACCAGGAGTACGTTCCTACTTCTTCTGCTTCAGCTGGGACCCCAGACACCTCCGTCCCCTTAGAACAGGGTGACAGCGAATTTAACTTGCTGCCTTTTCCTGAAGATCAGGCTCCCACGCTGGCGCTGGATGCCAGAGAACCTGGCCATAGTGGTACAAACGCCGGCCAGGAAGGGAAAGCTGCCACCGAGCCCCAGTCGGTGCCACCCCTGCCCTCCGAGATGTACCCCCAGGCAGCGCAGGTGAGTCCAGCTCTGCCCTTTGTACCCCCACACCAGAGCTCAGGGCCAGCGAGCCTGCGGTAGGACACCTACAGATTTCTCCCTTCTCCAAACGTTTTCAGTTTCTCCTCTTGGGTGTGTGACCTTTTATCCATTGATGTCTTTCCTGTGTGAAAGTTTGCTTAAATTTTCACATGTTCTCTTAGATTTTCACTTTGTCAGATGCATTCTGACTTACTTGACATAGATGCTTGTTAGTGAAAACCAATTTTTTTTCTTTGGGTTTAAAAATGGTGCAGTATCTTAATTCATTCTCCTCCTCTTGTGTCTTGTTTCTAAAGCAGGCAGAAATGGGATTTTTTCCTTCATGGCTTAGGAGTGTAAAACACAAGGGTAAAAACCAAATAATTGAAGTTCTAATGGAAGACGATCATATTTCAATAGGATTTTTTTTTTTTTACTATATCTGAATTGATGACAGTGATTTTAAAGCCTGCCTTCCAAGTCAGTCTGAATAAAATAAACACTTGGGGAGCCTTTGCTTTGTTCAAGTGCAGCAGCCAAAGGAAGATGCTCCATAGGTACAAACTTGCTCTGCTTCCAGTAATGATTCTTCTTGTCTTCCCCTGAGCTTGACAGAGCAAGACTTCACTGGGAAGCATCTAGCGGAAGCTGAAGCAGGTGGCCAGGGTCATTATTTGTGTCTCAGTTGTGCACCTGTGCTGCCTTCTTTCAGATAAAATCATGTTTACGAAATTCAGCAGATTTGCAGCACTTTCTGCATGTATCTGACTTGAAAAGTAGCATTTCTGGAGTTAATTACATCACCCTAGCAAGGCTGAGGCTGTTCCGAGTAGTGTCAGCTGGATGAACTCTATCAACCTGCTTGAAAGATGCTGCAGGAAAGATGGCTGCACTTGAGCATATTGTTTAAAATGATAAATCACTTCCTACGGCAGGGAAAATTCTCTCTCCATGAAAGGTGTTGTGTCTCTCCAGTAACTTGAATTTGTCCTATTAAAATCTGTACCAATAAGAAGAGGGAGATGTAGAATTTCTGAAGACAGACATAGAAATGAAGAATGTACAGTCTGTCTGTAAAAACAAACCAGAACATATATATATAATATATAGATTTTAGTATATATAAAATGTACTAGAAATGTAATAAAGTAAGTGTTAATATAATAAAGAAAATACTATAGAAATTACAGTATATAAATACTTTTCAGCCCATTTTTAGTTACTTAGGCTGCAGTTCCCTCTATAACATTGCCACTGCTTTTTAATTCCAAAGGAGGAATTGAAGGAAAAGCAAGAAGGCCACCTCCACAGTCAGTGAGAAATAGTTTAGTGTTCCACAACAGCATGAGGGCAGAGAAGGAAGGAGAATGCATTGCCTTCTGCTCTGTGCTTGAGACTGAAATTCTTTTTCTTTTTTCTTTTTTCTTTCTACTGAATGTTTGAAAAGTTGGAGGTCACAGGCATCGGGGCTCATTCCACAGAAGCAAGAGGTGGGTCAGCGGGCAGAAAAGGTAATGCTCCTTTCCGTGATGGATGGCAGTGATTCAGCTGTACTTGTGCATCATCCTCTGCTCCGGTGTCCCCTTGCTGCTCACCCTTTGGATTCACTCTAGAGCACTGCCCAGCACAGCCATTTCTAATCCTAATTAATTAATTTATGATATAACTAATATAAAATATCTCACTTCTGTCAAGCTTCCTAGAAAAAAAAAGCCTCAGAAGCAGATTTATTTAAAGCCATAAACATGTAATAAATGGCTGTGGTATAGGTATGGAGTGTTCACATAGCAGGTTGTTTCCAATAATACATTTCCAGTGCCTTTAAAAAGTCCAAACAAAGTACCTCAGATTTTCTGGGTTTCATAAATATGTGTTGACAAAAATAATATCATTGAGGGTAGCCTCTTGGAGGGGAAGCCTCCAATTTTCAAAGTCTCATGGAGAACTAGTGAAGAGGACTCGTCTTTAGGTACTTGTAGGTACAATGGCACTTTCCATAATGACATAGTAGGAGCCACAGTAAGAAACTGGGTATTTATCACGTTCCATTTACCTGTCTTGCAAGTCATGGGAAGTTTTAAGGGCTGAGGAACCCAAAACTACTCATGCTATCATAGGTGGGGTTGGAGAGGGCTTATAATATTTTTTTTTTTGAGACTGTTGTGGCAAAGCTGGTCTAGCAAGTTTAGGCAACAGCGCAGACAATTCTTGTGCTGATGGATGCAGATCTTCCACTGCTCTTAGGTCAGTGGGAGAGGACAAAGCTGTGGGCAGCCTGCATTCATCTGTCTTACCACAAATGACAAGGAGAAGATGCAAGCAGAATGTAGCACTGTGTAATAAAATTAATGTATCTTAGAAACCACCAAACAGTGATGTATTTCACTATTTCAGAACTACAAAGTGACAGATTTCTGCCTTATGTTCACTCTGTGCTATGTGCCACAAGAAAGCAGCTTTCTGTAAAGCTTGCGTTTATTGGTTTAACTTAAAAACCAGTGTCCAGGTTGTCAAATAATCACCTCTTGATTACTTCCACTGGTATTTCACTTCTTGCATACTTCTGTGGTGATCTGCTCTGAGTGACCATCTTTTGAGCTTATAATTTTCACTTTCAGCAATGTGTGTTGAATGTAATTTCAGGCACTTTTAGTTGTTGGTGTCAGAGCCTCTGAAATGAACAGTGTGAAACAGCAGTCTGCCTGTGGTCAACTGCAGCATTTTGTATGCGTCAATAGCAGAGGCAATTACTTTTTTGAGACATCAAGAACACCCTAGTAATGCAGGCCCAATACAACATGCAGATTTCATTTTTCTTTTGGTTTTCTCCTTCAAAATTTTCAACTGACTAAAGAAATTCCACACTGCTGCTATTATTTGAATTCCCCAAATCAAGAGATTGAGGAGAATGCCTCCTGCATTATAGATCCTGTACTACAAAGACTGGATAGTTAAATTATTCTTCAGTGCTACACTTTATCACACTTCAGTTTCTTGCAATAAACACGTTGGCTTTTATTATACTAACGCATTGCAGAAATGAATTTTTTTTTTCCAACTTGTAAAACAGGTTCAGCTGCAAGCATCACTTCAGCTCCTGCTGCTGCAGCAAAAGGCCTCCTTCAGGTAACCAGAAACTAGGAGTGGTTTTCTACTGGACTGTTACAGCTACTTTCAAAATTAATCTCCATTATTTTCTCCAGGTTGCACCTACATCATCAAGCCTAACTGAACAGATGGAAACTTCTAAAAGGAGCGAGAAGGCAAAAACTATGACTTCGTCTGCACACACAGATAATGTAACGCAGATATCTACAGCAGATGGGGTGACAAATAACCTTCAACGGGATGACTCTCTAGACTCTGGTTCCTATGGAAAACAGGCTGAAACTCATGATAGCGGTACACCAGCCAAAACTATTGGCAGGTTTTCAGTAATCAGCATGCAAGATGAATTAACTTTAACAGCGCCTCACTGCTTAAGGTTCTCAGCACCCCCAGACGTCTATTTAGATGAGCTCCCGTCCAGCCCTGAACTGAAGACAGCGGTGCGACGGGTGCAGCCAGCCTCTTCTGTCGACGTCCTCTGTGACCAGGGCTCAAGTGATTCTGCTGATGAACCTTTCCATCGGCAGCCAGCAGCTGCTGCCCAGCTCTCTCCCCCAAGCAGTAGTGCAGCCACAGACTTAATTAAAAAAGCAGCTGCTTTTCTGCAAAGATCTGGCAAAGTGAGCTCACCAGGCCTCGACTCACCTAATGGGCAAGGAATAAAAATTCCCACTATCAACATAACGTCTTTCCACTCGCAGTCGTCATACATGAGCAGCGACAACGACTCAGAATTTGAAGATGCAGATATGAAGAAAGAATTGCAGAACCTGAGAGAAAAGTACGTTGGGTTTGCAAACACCACTAGGGAAGCTTGTGTTAAGATACCAAGGCAGCGTCCCTGCATATGATAAGCTAATGTGTAGTTTTCTTAAATGTAATAAGTAAATTGGTTCTGGGCAAGTTAGGCATTGCTAGGACCTTGCTTGCCCTAACAAGGGCAAGTGTAGGGTCTTGCACCTGGGGAAGAAGAATTACAGGCACCAGTTTAGGGTAGAGGCAGACCTGCTGGAAAGCACTTCTGAGTAGAAAGATCTGGGGTTAAAGTATCCATGAGCCAGCAATGTTCCCTTGTGGCCAAGAGGCCAATGGAACCCTGGGCTGTATAGGGAAGAATGTGGACAGTAGATGGAGGGAGATCATTCTCCCACTCTGCTGTGCACTGGGGAGGCCACAACTGGAATACTGCCTCCGGTTCTGGGCTCCCCAGTTCAAGAGAGACAGGGAACTACTAGAGAGAGTCCAGCATAGGGCAACAAAGATGCTAGAGGGATTATAGCATCATGCTGATAAGGAAAGGCTGAGAGAGCTGGGACTCTTGAGCCTGGAGAAGAGAAGGCTGAGAGGAGACCTTCATGCTCACAAGTAACTGAAGGGTGGGTTGAAGGAGGATGGAGCCAGACTCTTCTCAGTAGTTCCCAGTGATGGGATGAGGGGCAACGCACACAAGCTGGGACATGGGAAGTTCCATTCAAATATGAGGAGGAACTTCTTTCTGGTGAGGGTGGAAGAAGCTTCCTGGAAGAAGCTGCCCAGGGAGGTTGTGGAATCCCCTTCTCTGGAGACCTTCAGTCCCTGCTTGGATGCAGTCCTAAGTGCTGTGCTCTGGGCAATTCTGCTTTAGCAGGGGAGTTAGACTAGATGGTCTCAAGAGGTCACTTCCAGCTCTGACAATTCCATGAGTCTGTGACCTTCCCCTGGATGTCATAATGCGTCCTTTTATGCATCACTCCATTTGTCAATTCCATTTAGAAGAATAATTCAATAATAACTTTTTTGAACCCCAAGACATTTCTGCTGTGATGTCCCGTTTCCTTACAGAAAAGCTTATGTTGATATGGTAGCAAATGATGCGGTGTATGTGATAGGTTCCCATGTGAAGGCTACTTAAGGTGGCACGAAAATAATCTGGATGCCTACATAGACAGCTATCACAGTGTTGTCTTGGTGCCCTTCTCTGGCGGAGTGATTGAGGCTATCAGGTCTACCAACCCATTGCTATTCCCAGACTCACTTCTCAGTAGAAAAGTGAGTATCTGTTAGGCAGGTAAGACCCTGGCTCTGCCTCCCATCAGGTCACTCACAAGTCGTGAGTCCGGTCTCTGCTGGGTGGGCCTGACAGGAGTCCATCATGCTGCCACTCCTGAGAGCTGACATCTTTAAATTTGAATATTTTCTTTCTTTCCTGGCGAGGCATAGGTAAAAAATGTTAGATGGTAGTTTAACCAAATGTTAAACTTTATCTTAAGGTATAAAGGTTTTACTGAATACAGATGACGCATCTTTTTAAAACAGTATTACCTTTAAACTGACTTTATGACATCATGAAATCTACGTTATAAATAAGGTAATGATTCCTGTGCTAATGGTGTTTTTATGGGAAGCAGTTTTGCTTTTCTTCACATTGAACTCCTTCAAACTGATGTATGCACCTTGAGACTTAACTCTTTTGAAACCACTGGTTTGAAGAGAGCAATTCTGGAATAGTTTGGAGTTCCTGTCAGATCTCACATCAAAATCAGTTGGTTTTACTAAGGATGTTGAATTCTGTCTTGTAAGTGAGTATTTGAGAAGTCAGTCACCACATTTGCCGGGTACATTGTTATAACTTCAGATACTTATGGAGGATCAGTTGATTGTTTTATAACCAAAGACTGTTTTGTTCCTATTTTTATAACTAATTATGCTGTCAAGATGTGGTATTTATCCAATATATTGCTAACAGAGTTCTCTGTGTTTTATGTTTAGGCATATGAAAGAAATTGCTGAACTTCAGACTCAGCAGAAGAATGAGATAGAGGCACTGTATATTCGATTAGGGAAGCCCCTTCCTCCCAACCTGGGGTTCCTTCACTCAGCCCCACCAAGCGGTCGTCGCCGAAGAACCAGCAAAAATAAATTGAAAGGTGGAAAACTATTAAACCCTTTGGTTCAGCAGCTCAGGAGTGGAACATCAGGCGCAAGTAGGTACACTTGCTTGCTTTCCATATGCTTGTGGTTCTGGTGTGTGATTGCATGGACTGCAGGAGAGGTTTTAATACTATGACCCAGTTTTGCATACTGCGAACTGTTTTTGGAGTGGGATTTCCTTTGGGACAGGCCCAGTGGACCCAGGCATCTCTTCTCTGCATTGGTTACAATGCTTGGCAGAGAAACGATATTCCACTTCCCTTTGGAACACAGCCCGGTTACATTTTCTCATCCTTTCTCCAAATGCAATTTATTGATGTTCCTATTCACTTCTTAGGTGATGTTATCCTCTATTGATTATGTGCTGTATCTTGTTGCTGTTGTTTATTTTTTCCCTACAAGGTACCATATAAATACGATTGGGTTGCATTTGCTCCCCCAAAGGATAGGAGGTAAAAGCAGTTACAAAACTGTTATGGATGCTTTGACCATCTGAAGTAGCCTGAGATTTTTCATACAGTTGTACAGTCTTTAGTTATTATCTCTTCGGCAAGTATGAAGATACAATTCAACTGGGAAATGTTGATATACACCAGTATCTATTTTTTCAGGAAAATGTAGAATAGAATATAAATATTTTTTCTTAAACTTAGAGTTGATGCTGTTATTTAGAGGAGCAACAGCACTTCCATTATTAACCCTGTATTTCAAATCTGGTAGCTCCTGTTTTCAAAGTCACTGCATCATAGGTCCACTTGAAATGTCTATAATTAAAATTGATGCAATGAAAAAGCATTTAAGAGGCTTTTGCTTTTAATTAAGGATTTCAACTGAGATAGAAGTAGCAAAGATATTCAGAGGCAAGATGTTCTGTAATCCACCTTGCATCTCAGTATTCTTGCCATTGGGAACTGAAGTGCTTTTTACCTCTGTAGCTGCTGCTTGGCTGATGAGCAGAGGTTATTCTTCATCTCCTTGTGATGAGAGGAGTGTCAGTTAAGTGTCAGTTATCCGTGGTCCAGTCATTTTCCAGTTTATTTTTGGGTTCCCTCTAGCCCTTTCTCGCTCTGTCTATTCACAAAACCCACATCTGTCTCCGCTCGTGGATCTTGGCTCTCATATCAGTATGTTACCCTCTTCCAAGGAATTTAAGCTTATTTCTGTGCAAAATGCCCCAATTCTTTTTGGTTCCTCCCCCCCTACCCCATCACCTTCTGTTAAAGAACAGAAATCTGCTCAATCATACTGCTCCTTGGGTGCATGCTTTTCTTCATGCATTTCTTCTGTGTTATTTTCCACTTTGTGAGGCACTGCATGCAGTTCACATTATCTTTGAGAATCTGTATTCGTGCCTGAGTCTTCTCATCCTTGACTGTGTAGGTTCCTCAATTTTGGCTTTCCCAGGTCCTTTCTTGGGCATAAAGGACAGGCAGTTTCTAGTACAATCACTGACGTAATTGTCACTTCCACTGCTAAAAGCTTTTGCTGATAAATCAATGTAACAAATTATTACAAATGTATTCTCATGGTAAAGCCTCTTTACCTGCATGTAGATAAATATATAGACACAGGTATTTATATATAGACACGTATCTATCTATATACATATAGCTATAAATGAAAAGTTCCTTATGTCTTGGCAGCAACTTATTATTTCTTTCCATTTGCTTACTTTCACCTTTCATGTTTGGGAGCAAATCTACATGTTCTGCTCAGTTGTCCTGTGCGTTTATCTTAGGCCCTTCTGGAGCTCTCACTTTATCTCAGCAGTGCTCCTTGCCAGGTCCTGCTCCAGCCTTTCTGACAAATGCAGAAAAGAGTAAAAATCAAACCTTCTCCCTAAGCACCTTGGAGAAACTGGATTTGCCATTGCATGTGTTCTGCTTGTTTGCTCTTTCAGGTAATCTTTCAGACTCTAAAGACTCACCCCACAAAGAAACATCTAAAGCTCAGCCTGGATCTCCTGAAGCAGCAGCAGCAGTAACTTCCCCTGCCCTGGCCACCTTCGGGAAGGCTGTTCAGACACAGCAGCCGTGCTCTGTCAAAGCCTCCTTGTCTGCTGACATCTGCTCCGGCTTAGGCCCCGAAGGAGGAGAAGCCAACACAAGCTCTGGCCAAGGTGATTTTTTCGTACTGGCTGTTCGGCATGTCTTTCCAGCACATGCTCAAATTAGTTGGCTTCCCTTATGCTTGAACTTTTTTAGGAGTGGATTTCACTTCTAGTGGTATAGGAACAGGAACCTTTGGCAATCCAGACTGCTGGCTTACCCATTAAAAAAGTAGTATTGTCAGAAGAACAACAGTGAGGTATCTTAGCAAGTGTTAAGAGTAAACACTCAAGAAGGCAAATACTTTTTATTTTTGCCAGCAGAAGCTTTATACTGACACCTTTTCTGGAGTCTGCCTTACAGATTTCTGAGGAAAAAGGAAGGAAAACAAAAAAGATATAAAAGGATAGGAGATTGTTTCCCTAGGTTCATTTTGGGCTTTGTTTTTCAGCCCCTTGATACTGGTAGATCCTCATTCTAAACTGCCAAACTGTCTTGAGTGTGATGGGGGGGGGGAACAAAAAAAAAACCAACCAAAACGAAACAAACCCAGAGAACTAGGTTTTGTTCCTAAGGGGTGAACTTTGTGCATGATTTTGGAGTCCCAGCTAAATGACTGTGGATTGGCTGTGTTCCCCAGTCCCTACCTCTGGTACTTCTGTGTATTTCACACTTCTAGGCTTTGACTGATCTTTTTGCCATGCATATTGGAAGTTATAGTGATGATTAAAGTACCTTCCTCTCATTGCACATCCTGCCAAACTAATCTACAAAATATCTATCTGTTCTCTTCTGCTGTTATTGCATCCTTTGTGTATGGTCAATTAACTTACTCCTCTTTGGCAAAGTTAAAATGGAGATGTGGATGTTTAACTAACAAAGCTGATTTGACTGATGGTATAGGACATCTGATCACAGCTACTTGTACTTTATAAGTGTCTTTGTTTTCTTCCCTTTATATTCATTTGCAGGCTGGACGGTTTTCCACCAAACGTCTGAGAGAGTGACCTATAAATCTAGTAGCAAACCTCGTACCAGATTCCTCAGTGGACCTGTGTCTTTGTCCATCTGTTTGTATTTGTTCTTTTGTATTTTATCACAGTTCATCTTTCTTTTACCCCCTTTTTCCAATTCCATATTTTATATCTCTAATATGTTTGGCAGGATGCCCCTTTTTCTGAACCATCTTTTCTTTTTTTTATCTTTCTTTTAAATAATCATCATGAACACACCTTATTTATATTAATTTTTCATATGAAAGCTTTTTTTGCACTGCTTTTGGCTCATGCCTGGGCACCAAAAGCATGTGTGGAAGATCTCATCATTTATTATATAGCCTTATGGTAAATTTTACCCTGGACTTATCAAAGCTTTTGTACTTTATGTGATTTCTGTTGAAGTAATTTTATTTGCAATGTGGCAAATATACATGTCTGCTGTCCCGGTTCCAGCGACAACAAAACGAAATCCATCCTTCTGTAGACGAATGGTCTCTTTCACACATGTTTGGACTATGAAGACATGCATGTAGCAAGCTGATACAATACTAGAAGGTCACTGGAGGGTATAACTTCCATACAAGGGCTGTATTAACACGATATACAGTACTGTTTATATCCACTCTATTTTCTTTAATTTTTTTCCCCGCTCTTTGCATGTGGAAATGCTGAGACAATAGTGCTCCAGCTAGTTCTTTCAAAATCTGTTTTCTAGGTGGACTTTTCCCCATGCATTCACTTTAATTACTTTAACTGAGGAATTCTTTATATACTCAGAAGCAGCAGGAATATCTGGTTACTCCAAGGGAGAGTGCCATCAACTTTTTTTGTGTAAACTGATCTGGCTGAAGCACTTTACTCAGTTTATTTTCTTATGACCTTATGTGACCTCAGAGATGAAGTCAATTAGCAGTTCATCAAATCATAAATAAGTAAAAAGCAATATCAGATTTGCAGTTGATTCTTTGAAATGGATTGCTAGGATCCAGTATTTTTGTTTCAAATAATTGTGCACCTGCTATTTGTACTCTATTTGTATGACTTCTAAAGTAATTGACAATTCGACCAAATGATATCAGGCTATTTAATTAAAAAATTAAGACATTTTTACCCAGTCATACACGCTGCTCTTTAGGCAAATGGATTTTGCTTGTACAATAAAGATATGTTGTGCTGAACAGGTACTATAGGCCACTTACATACCACATTAGAAAGGCTAATAATGTTCTTGAGAAAATGTTTGGTTAATGAAATGTTCATTTGCATTGATATTGGATCTCCCATTGGAGTTCTACATTGCTCGTCATTATCCAAGTGGCACAGATCAAAGGCACAAGATATTCAAATACACTCCTCCCAATTTTATGAATAAACAGTATTTTTAAAAATAATCTTGATTATTTTTTTAAGTCCCTAAAAGTCCAGGCACTCAGGTTCTTGAAAACTGCTCAGCATTTACTGCATTTATTATCATGGCGAGTTTTTAATGACTACTGAAGTCATGAGACAATTTTGCATTCAGGATTTATTTTCTGAGACCCTGAGGGAAATTCTCAGTTCACAATTTTTCCAATTTGTTATCACGAGGGGCATAGTAGTTTCTTCCTCTGCACATGTAATTCCCAGAAGTTGTTTCATTAATCTTTCACAGAATTACTATTCAGTTGGATGCAAAAAGACTGGGAGACAGCAGTTAAAACTCAGCATATTAAAAATGTTTGGATGCATGGATATTGTGAATGAAACCGAGGAAATATGCAAATCCTTCAAATCGTGAAGTTTCCCTATGCTTAAATTATTCGGCACAACTAACTGCTTTCTGTTCTCAGCCCATATGCTCTCTTCTCGGATTCTTCTGGGCGCAGTATTCAGGGAGGAGGTTTTCACTCCCCCATTTCTGAGTCATACCAGGAGATGGACTGAGTGTCAGGCACTTAATCCTGACACATGCATCCAAAGTCACCAATGCTTGGAGAGCACAGCATAGTTACCAATACTCTCCGTCACTTGAGTTGCTAGGCAGTTTTCCACAGATGAGGGACCGGTAGGTTTTTTAAGGTTACAAGCTTATTTTAGCTTATTTTCACAGTGAATCAAACAGGTTGGTAGTGTGTGCCTGATGGGATGAAGATGAGGCTGCCTGCAGCCCTATCATTCCCCAAGCGCAGCTGGGGCTGGAGCTGCTGCTGGAAGGACAGCTTCCAATCGAGCTGGTATCCAGAGCAGTTGAGACCATGTACCTCAGAAAAAACTAGATGATGATAGGAAGGCCATCTGGCTCGTGCTCCTTCCCCTCTGCAAGGGACATTGGGTGACCCAGCATGGAGGCAGAGCCAAGTGTTTGGACTAGGTGCTCAGCATGTTTACCATCTCTCCTTTGAGCAAGGAGAGAGCACTGGACTGGGGTGGGGCTGTCCAGTGCAGGCAGCTAGGCTGCAGCAGGTTGAAGTCCTGGGACCACTCCCCAGATCAAGGTGTCCCTGGGAATTTTATTTTATTTTTTTTCTTTGAAAGTTGTGCTGCTCAGCCTGGAGAAGAGAAGGCTCTGGGGAGACCTTAGAGCCACTTCCAGTCCCTCAGGGGGCTCCTGGAAAACTGGGGAGGGACTCTTGATGAGGGAGGGGGAGCCATAGGATGAGGAGGAAAGATTTGACACTGAAAGAGGGGAGATTGAAATGAGATGTGGGGAAGAACTTAGCTATAAGAGTGGTAAAACCCTGGCCCAGGTTGCCCAGAGAAGCTGTGGCTGCCCCATCCTTGGAGGGGTTCAAGGGCAGGCTGGATGGGGCTTGGAGTAACCTGGTGGGAGGTGTCTCTGCCCAGGCAGGGCAGGGGGTGGCACTTGGATGGTCTTTAAGGTCCCTTCCAACTCTAACCATTCCATGATGATTCTGTGATTTTCAGAAATGCTCTGAATCTCTACATGTGATTAAGGAAAATCAGCCCTTTGGGGAGCTTGGATACTCCAGTGCGAGGCCTGTTCTGTATGAGCAGACAAATTAGAAGCATACATTTAAAAAAGAAATGCTCAGACGCATTAAAGGTAGTTTTACCAAATATCTTGCCCTGGTTGCGAGATCCAGCAAACTCAAAAACTTTCGCAATGTTCTCCCAGAACAGCTTTTTGATCTGTTCCCTATATCCAACAGTCACCTTTGCACTTTTCATGAAACAAAGTATTTTTAATGGGCATCAGCATGATTTTAGCTTGAACTCCTTCCCTGGGTTAAGTTGCCAGGACATCTTAGGGAAAAGTTTGTGCTGATGGTGAGTGGAATTTTCAAAAGCTCCATTTGGCTTAGACTTGTAATCTTGTGTAAAGCAATTTTTGTCAAGTCTGTAGTAATTAATATGTTGTATGTGCATATGCGATTATGGAAATGGTCAAAGAATTTATTGCCATTTCAATTTTATTTTAGCTTTCAAGCTTTTTGGCAGCTGTTAGAGTGCAAATATGGGACAGTGGATTTTTTCTGTCCTGCATGATATAATAGCTATTTAATTTCTCAGATAAGAAATCTAGAATTGGAGGTGAAACACTCTGCTGAACCTTTGCAGGCTTAGATGAAATCTTAATTATGATTCATCTCCTTAACTGTACAGCTATTAAACACCTTGATTTTATAAGCAATACAGTCAATCTGGTGAATTAGATTTACCAAGTGCATTTTTAATTGAACTTGAATTTAAAACCAATTGTAGCCAATGATTGTCAGTACTTGCTTTAGGCAGTGTTACCACTTAGATAATGTTTCTCCTCTCCCAAGCAACGTGCTGGACTGATAGAGTTTGGAAGAAACAGCTCTCTTCTTGGTGATTGACTCTCCTGGAATATTTTCCTGAATACTGGCTCCGCTCATGCGGGTGTTTTGTGAATCTCTCCAGTATCTCTGTTCTCTGTCACTTCCCCACACTTACAGAGGCCTCAGGTTTGATTTGCATCTGAGGTGCAGAGAAACTTGTGACTTGGTTTTCAGGAAGCCGAAGGGTTGGTGATTAAACTTTTTGACATATATTTGAGCACGTACTACAGTCAGCTGCCTGCATTTATTTTTTGCAGGCAATTGCTTTTCATTTGCATACCTATTGTGCCAAATATTACCTATTGCTACAAGCAGAATAGTTCAGAAAATAGCATTCTAGTATTATTGCCACTGACGTTTCCATAATGGAAGTTGCTAGCTAACTTTGAGGTAGGCAAAGTAAGTTGTATCTGAGGGAAAAGAGAGGGGGGGGAATTAAAAATATAACACAGATTATTGAGTTGTGAATGTGACCTGTATTTTGTTATCTAGGCTTTGAGACGAGAAACTAAACTCAGTCATGCTTGCATAAGACATTACTGTAGTCATGTCCTCCTGCTTTTCCTGGAATAGGAAGCTCATCAAACTACATGAAAATATAAGATCTTTCAAAGCAATCTTCCTGTTCCTTCTCATGCCACCCATCTCAAAACACAAACATTTCTTCTCCCTCTTTTCTACTTTCTCTTTCTCAGTCTCTGACTGACATCTCTCCTTTCTCCTTTGAAGACTTGCTCAGAGCCTGTGTTGAACCAGAAGGGGAGTCTCTGAGTTTAAAGCTGCATTTCTGGCACAGTAACATTAAAATACTAACACCAGTTTGCTGTAGAGAAAACCACATCCATCCCTTATCTTGCTTTTTGCCCCACACTATGATTTTGCTCATGTTTTCAAGCGCTACTTCACAATAAACTTGCCATGCCCCATGTCAGATATTCATCTCCTCCCATCCCATAATGATATTCTTCTTACCAAGTCCAAAATACCTTTCAGGAAATTTGGCACTCAAAGAGAAATGGTGCTTATGTCTGGCAAGATCTGACAGTCAAGTAGGGTTCTTGGTACACTTCTGGCACTCTATGTGTCCAACAGAATTTGTAAAAATCATGATGAAGGATGTAATGAGATAATAATGAAAAAAACTCATAGTTTGGTTCAATGAAAACTCAGCTACTCTGCTGGCTTGTTTTTCTGCACTTGGACAAGGCATAAGGGAAACTCATTCATGGTTACTTTCAATTGAAGCTCAGAGACTCACATTTAGACATGAATCCTACTAATAAAGTATTTGGAAACAATTGGCCTCAGACCTGCAGAACAATGTATCTTTTTGGACTTGTAAAACAGGACTTCTAGGGTTGTTTTACAGCTTTTTTTTGCAGCCAGACTAGCTTGACTTGTTCCTGAAAGCATTTTTGGCCTCCTATCACAAACTGAATTGACATCATTTCCTGCATAAATAGAGTAGGAAGCCAAGGCAATTCAGAGGGAAAAAAAAAAAAAAAAAGGACAAAAAAAAAAAAAAAAAAAACACAAACCAAACAAACCCAAAAAACCTAACCAAATGCATCTTTAAGTCACAAGACCTTGCTTTTGGCATGTGATTGTACTTTCCAAAGCATCTGAATGGCTGCACATTAAGAAAGGTTTGAGCTATCCAGTTATTTAGACTTCCTTTACTCACCTGAACTGCTGACTTTGTCTGTCCTTTCTTGCATAATAACTACTCTTTGATTGCTTAAAAGTACAGAAGCTTGTCCGTCAGATTGGTTGTGTTTAGTCTTACCTAATTCTGTATGTCTTGTATTGTTTTACCTTGTAGGGTCCACCTTGAAACGACTATGTCTAGGCAAAGATCACAGTAGTAGTAACTATCCCATTTTTGTTTCTCAGTATTTCCTTCATGGCATGGGATGTTCTTTTTTTTGTTGCTTTCTTTAAATTATTATTTGGTACTAAAAGCTAGTTGTTTAATAAATTGAGCTGATGCACTTATACTAATATGAAATTAGACTGTATAAATTGTGATACTTTCATAATAATGCATGTGCTGTGACGTGTTGGGGACCACGCATGCTGCAGGACAGTTGTGGTGTCTGTGTATGTGAGACTGCACGCACGCGGCGAGAAAACTGCATTCAGTGTTTGTCTTTCGGAAATACACACCTTTATATGACTGCAGTTCTCTGCTGGAGGAATTTATAGCTTAAAATGATCTTGCTCCTCTTGGTCTGCATGAAATATTAAATACTAATCAACGAGGTTTCATGTCAAAATACTTCTGTTTCTCACTGGTCCCTTTCCCCCAAGCAAAGGAAAAGGAAATGAGCAGTATTCACTTAGCTATGGCGCAGGTTGAATGCATGATCATTTAAAGGTTATTAACGTATTTTATATAACTGTAGGACTAATTAGTTTTCTCTGTTTCATTGGCTGGTAACTGATTAACAGAAAAAAGAAGATGGAATGTTCATGTGTGCTTATATAATAATTTTACGGCAGTTCTGTGAACTTTTTGCTTGGAGAGATGGTCTTTAAATCTTCAGCTATATCAAATACGTTAGCTGAAAATATATTTTCTGCTTAGGTCAAATTGAGGCCTTCAGTTGCTGTTCCCTGCTGATCTTGCTGTGTCAGACTTGTAGTTACCAACACATAAAAAGGAGAGATTTTTTTTTTTGCCTAGTTCTTCTAGAAATAAGTGAACCTGTGAAATCAAATCTCTGTCAATACTCTCTCTGTCTGCTTTTATCTATACCAAAAGTTCTGTACCTGTTTCTTTGTCTCAAAAACTCACACACCCACTGTGTCCTCCTCTCTCCTCTTTCTTCTGTACATTCATGGTCGTGATGGGGTTTTTTCCCGAAAAAATACGCAGATGGCAGTCCTGACATCACTGAGAGAGATTGTGGGTTCCTAGAGCCTTTGAGGCCAGCCCTACTTGTAACCTGTATGATAATGATGATTTTCCAGGAGGACAGTAAACTTAAGCAAATAAAATAAATGGTAAATTCATTTTTTAAATGTATGCATCTTTAGCAAGTAATACACCCTGCCTCCCACTTTCTCGTGGTAGTCTCTGAAGAGACTTTGTAAGCTTTAGGATGTTAGGATGTCAGTGTTCCCAGGACTGCCTTCGTTTCTTCTCTCTGAATCATTAATTTCAGCTAGAGAGAAGCTGTAGGCGCAACAGCTCGTGGATGAGGTAACATAATGTAACAGAAAATATGAACACATTGCATTTGGACCATTTCTTTAAGCAAAGGTGTTCTGTAGAGAGGCCAGGGGTGGTGGTGGTGGTGGGGTGTTACAGGTCCAAAAAGCCACCCTTTGAATTGCAATAGATGAAAAACTGTTTGAGCTGCAAAGTGGTGACTCAGAGATGCCACCCTCAACTTTCTTTGTGTGTGATTTTCCAGGATCCTCCACAAACAGTCTCGTCACGTGTCCTGAGCCCCTCCCGCAATCAAACCTGCAGGTTCAGGCCAACAACAGTAACAACAAGAAGGGGACATTCACAGACGATCTTCACAAGCTGGTTGACCAGTGGACAAGCAAAACTGTTGGAGCTGCACAGACAAAACCTTCTTTAAACCAACTGAAGCAGAACCAAAAAAGGCAAGACATGGAGCCAAAGGCTAATCCCATGCAAACACAGAATGAGACATATGGAGTAAGTGGCACTCCTTGAAGAACATACCTTTTGCTATGTGTCTGAAAGCCTTTACAGAACTCAGAGTTGGAGAAGGACATAAAATAAAATTACTTCAGATAGATGCTTCCTGTAAATGTCCATCTCTCTTCATTAAGTACTAAACTAGATTTTTTTTTTAAATTGCCTTTTGAAACAATTTTGAGGGATATATGGGCTCATATATGTATATAAAAATATATTTTTAAATTGCAGATTGCTTATTAACAGCAATATACAGCAATACTCTTATCTTAACCACATGTTGCTCCACTGACGTTTTAACTGTTCCTAAAGTTTTCTTCTTTTTGATGTTTAATATTAATCTTCCTTAGGCAGAAGAGAGGCTGGGCTGGTGGTGTGGTGGTAGCAAGCCTTTAGCGGGTACTGCGCTGAGATAGGGGACAGCTGGATGGGTTTCTGACCTGTGCTACTTGTACTGGGCATCATTGAGGCTCTCTGCTTGATGAAAATACCACCTTCAGAAATGCTGGGAAAGTAAACTACAACAAAATTGAGATTGGAAGTGCCCCCATTCATCCCCTCTTATTTTCAGGTGCAGGAAAAAACGCATGTTGCAATGTGTGCTTGTGGCTGCGTTGAGTGCTTGTTTTCATGGCTGAGTGACAATGTGAAGGCAGGTACAAAAATTAATGAAGATGTATCCAGAATCCCTGTTTACCATTCTGTCCCATCCTGGTCTGGCTTTCTAGACCCTCTTCCTCCTCCTAACAGTAGGATTACTCTGACTAAATTTTTGCTGGTTTAATTTTTTTTTGAAGACTGGAGACTGAGCCAAGGTAGAGGAAAATAAATGAGTTTTAAAAGCAAAGAAATAGTGAAAACAAAACCAGTGAGGACTGCTTTCTAATCTCTTAAAAACGAGGTAACTGGGTCTGGATAGTAAACCATTACCTTTTTGGTAAAATAGAAAAAAGAAACTTGTGTGCAGCAGTGGCAGCTCTGTCGTTGTTTGGGAGGCCAGACCTGCCCGAGTAGGGATGGTGCTTACGTGTCTGCTTTGGTACCTGCAGGTTTCAGAGTTAGTAGGGTCTTCATAGGGTAGACTTCACAGGGGAAAAAATCTGTGCAACCTTATTAAGCAATTTTATGTCAGTCTTTAGTTGCCATAAATGAACAAATACCAGAGAGTAAATAATCCTTCTGTGTAGCAATGGTTTAACTGGTATAAACCCGTTCTGGACAAACAGTGACGTCTGTTTAAGGACCGTATTAGTTCTCACAAAATGAGTCAAGGAGGTGCCAGTAAACAAAAACTGAAGATTTCTAGAAAGTGATTGTAAAGACACCATTTTGTTTTTCTCTGTTAAGTCACTTTTTATTCTCTTTTGATGTGTTGTTTGGAGGTTGATGTCTTTTCCCTGAAACTCCTGAAGTAGTTTGAAGTATTCGGTGGGGATGTTCTGCCCAATTAAAACTCTTGAAAAGGTAGTTGTTATTTTGCTTATTTAAATCATGCTTTAACATTGATTTAGGGTTAATTCTAAGGGTTCTGCAGTCTTGGTGTCTCAGTTTCAAAGCTTGTAGAGATACCAGAGTATCACTGCAAGAAGAACAGGAATGTCCCTGTCTTAATACACTGATTTTTTGAGGGTTTATGTCTTTCTAGAACATGGCAGTTGTTCCAGGGAATTAACAAGGACAATTGAAGTTTTTTAGAGGTAATTTACCAAGAGCTCAGAGAGTTTGGGGTTCCCAAACTTCATTCAGTCCTTGTTACTTGGAAGAGTGGCAGCCAGTTGGAGACTTCATGAACCCAGTGTGGTTTTGTCCATAGAGTCCTTGTAGCATCACTTGCAGAGTTGACACAAAGGTAGATGGCAAATGGCTATTGTTGGGGTGTATTTGGCTATGAAGGTGGCACTACACTCTGGAGATGACAAAAAACAGGGCAGTAGACATGATTTGTACAGCAGCACAAGGGCTGTTTTGGGAGTTGAGCGTCATTCTGCTGACTGTACCTTTTGAAATTCACCCTACAGGAGAAATTGAAGTGAGGGGAGGAGAGGGTTTCATGATGTTGGTGGGAAAATTGCCCAAAGAGTAGGAAGGAAATTGTGTGATGGGACCCATAGCACCAGTTCTTGTAGCGAGAAGTTACATGGGGAGATGTTTTATCTGTGCTGAATCACTGTTGAGCCCGCCTTTTTTTAATGGAATTGAAAAGACAAGAACTCAGGAAATCACAAAAATGATGGAAAAGCTAATGTAATAATAGAGAGCATATAAAGCTCAGGCTGTACTTCAGTCCATCTGTTAACACCATCTTTTCATCATCTTTTTCATCAATTACAAAACTGCCTTAGCAAAAAAAAAAAGAATAAGAAGCACGAGACAGATTTCCAGCCCATCAGAGAAAGTTATAATAAGGTTTTAGTTGGAAATAAATTGGAAATGTGGCAATTCTTACCTTTTTTTTTTTTTTTTTTTTTTTGACTGGATCAAACTAGCAGGAAACTGTGAGTGCAGGTTTTCTCATATCTTCAAACTGGGTGCTTTGCTTTAGGAGAAACTCATGCTCATGTTGGTTCCTTGTGATGATGGGAAAAGAGGGCAGGAGTGAGGTAGCATACATACCTTCACTTCTAAATTTTCTCTGGAGGCTATTGGGCAGAAAGGTGTCTCCTTGAAAAGTTTTTAAACAGGAGTGGGAGTGATATGAGTTGTCCCATGGTGCTTTGTTGGTTATAGGTCTGCTGGAATTGGCACCACACAGAGCTCTTGTATGTGACAGAGGCCAGGTAGGTGATGAGCATCCGCTTGGAGAGAAAGTCTAGGGCTTCTGTTATACAAGGTTTGACAAAGAAGGCATCAAACTAAATACCTCCCTTCTTTTTTTTTCTCCCAATCTCTTAGGATAAAGGAAAATTGCAACATATCTTTATTGCTTAGGGCTAGAGTTATTTTACTTATTCTTCTAATGGATTCTTTTGTTGTCTACCCGCTGGTATTAATATGCAGGGTACTTGTGGCCAATTTCAAGCCTGGAAACAGAGGACTGGCTCTCTGAGTTATCTTTTATCTTGAGATAATTTTATCTTGAGTTTGCTGTGTGCGAATACAACATATTATTGGTACCTTTCTTTTAACTAAGTGAAAGCTACTCTTTAAGGTTGGAGATCAACTCAAATGAGAAATTGGTGGTGCATTTAATAAGAGTTAGTGGTTTTGTTTTCTTTATCGTCAGAAGTGATGAAAGCAATGCAATAATTGGGATGCAAAGGAAGACTAAATTCTGCTTTGTTTCTGTGGAAGTTGCCTGGAGGTTTGGCTGCAGATCCTGGTTGGTGCATATTAGAAGTTTGTGAGGCATCTAGCTGTGTCGCAGGAGCACTGAAATGTTCCTTTTCAAGTTTTTTATTTAAACATGGAAATGCATGTGTAATAGGTTGTTCTTATTTCTCATCTGTGTTGAAGACGTGATGAAATAATCCTTTTTTACAGGTCATTGTGGTTACCACTGGTCAAGGAATACGCCTAGGAATGTGAGCTGCCTTGTGTGTAAAGAGTACGGAATGTTCTGTAGTTAAGGGTATGTTGTGAAGATGCCTGGGAATAAAAGGGCTTACCAAAAATACATTTTCTATTCTTTGTGCTCTTACATATGTGCTCTCTGAGTCTTAAAGAAAAAACTGTTACCCCCAAAAAAGCTGTACACATGTTCCATGTCCATGATAAGGTTGTTTCTGTGAGGCATGCAGGTCTGTGTCAGTGGGCAACCTGTGCTGGGGCTTAGGAGCTGTCAGCAATAGCTGCACATCTGTTTGTGTTTGGTGCGTCTTGATTTTAACAAGCTGGCTGCCCAGGAAGCAGGCTTTCTGCAGATAATCACAGACACGAAAGTGAATCAGAAGGACTGTTAACACCTTTGACTGTATCTTCCATCTCTATCAGATTGAAAAAATAATAAAAAATAGAATGAAATAGTTTGAAGCTATTCAACATCACCTTCTTGGTCTGAATGTCAGAATAGCATTCCAGGAACCTAGAAGAGCCCAAACACAAATATTTGGTAGCACCTAATAACTTTGGGCTTTCACCAAACTGGAAAAGGGTGATTAAAAAGATGTATTAGTGTCCTTGCCTGGTTTGTGTTGGAAGCCATATCTAACCTTCTCCTGTGATTGAGATGGTTTGGTTTCAGTGGTAGTTGGACAATACGGAACACAGTAATGCTAATAATGTAGCCATCAAAACGTAGATGGAGGAAAAACAATCTAAATCCTGTGTTTTTAGAATGAGTTGTGATAGTTATAGTAAGCCGTCACAGCATAATTACCCGGTTTCATCTCTTCTAATGTAAAAGCATAAGTATTTATAGTGTTTATAGTAAGTCCGGCACAACTATTAGCTATATACTTTCACGGTACTGTAGCATTGAATATTGCTAAAGTGGCACTTTACAGCTTGCTTGGTAAGGCATGATAGCAAGGCAGAGAACTAAAAAAAAGTCCAAAGAACAGATTTTTATTCACATAGCCTTGGTTCAGTGGGCTTTGTTTCATTTTTATGTATGGTTTTGCGTATCCTCTTCTTTGTGCATATGTTATTCATGTTTTATAATGAGTATGAATGGGAATAAATGGCAGCAAGGGAAAGACGGGCAGCAAAAGGCAGGCATTTGGGGAAGGAGGAGTGAGAGGTGGCTCTTCCCTGACAGGGGCTCGTACCAGCCCTGGGGGCAGGGGTTTGTTAGGGCAGGCAGAGTTTGGTGAGTGCAGGAGAGGAAGCGGTGTGCGTGGAGGGACGGATGCAGGGGGCTGAGATGTGGCCACAGGTGTTTGTTCACAAAGTATATTGGTTCCACAGAGGAGGTTAATTGGGATGCAGAGGGAAGGAGGAAGGGGGGAATTTCACATCCTTCCCATAGAATGCATTTTAGCATACCAACCCAGCCTCTCTTAAATAAAAATCACTCTTAAATATCTCGTATCTCTGGCAGACAGACTTTTACATGGTGATGACAGACATAAATTTTGCAGTCCATCTATTAAATTCATTAAGTTTGAGAGTATGTCTACTTTATCAGCCTGCTTAAGGCCTGGGTGGCTGACTTTCCTAGGCTCTAGGCAGGCAGCAGAACAAACAGAAGTAAATTAATGTTGTAATATTAAAAATGCACTGATGCCATCTGTAGTTGGTCAGGTCAATCTCATTCCTCATTGCTAGCATTGCATCATCTGAAGTTGAATTAGGAAGGGAAAAGACCACTTCTGCTTGTCACTCCTCCAGGAAGATTATTCTAAACAAGCCCCAAACACTTCTCCTGTGTGACTGCAGGCTACCGTTGTGAAGAGCTGTGGTTTGTTCAGTGATCTCTAAACACTGGTCGCTTCAGCTGGACACGGGGATCAGTTATTACCATTAGTTTTTCAATTCCCAAGAAAACTTCAGTACAAAAGAAACGATTTGCACCTTTATCTTCAGGCTGTGGGTAGACCACCAAAGCTCAGAAGATGTGCTGGAATCTGAAGCCTGGCCACTACTACACTGTGCTGGAGGTGATGCGCATTTTGGAGTCAACAGCTTGTGCCAGAGCTGGTACCTTCCCAACAACCTGGCAAAAATGACAGGGTAACAGCTGAGAGGTCACCTGGGCAAGGAGGGACCTGCTGATAACAAGTGTGTCCTTCCAGCCCTGAATTTGGCCAGCTCGTGAGTGATGGGAGGGCTTACAGGTTCACAGCTTTACTGGGGAGCTTTAACCCCTCCAGCAAGTGTAGGGCTTGGGCTCAGGGGTGAAATAGCCTTGCGGGTGGCAAGGCTTCTTGCTGTGCTACACATCTCAGGGGCTTCCTTTGTTCTACCAGTGTTAAAATACCAGCCTGATCAATTGAACCGCCAAGCTGGTTCTGTTGACAGCCATGACTTTGACCCTAGAGTAGGTATATGTGTGGTACCTCACCACCTGAGTGTCCATCTGCCTCCCCTCGGATTTTGTGAACTAAGTGACTTGTAGCCTCATGGTTCTCCAAGAGCTGGGAAATCCACAGCTCCTTGTGCTGTTTGAGGACTGTTCTGATGCATGTTGGGCTTTGATATTTCAGTGGGCCTCCATCAGTGGTGGGGTGTCATAGTTTGTTAAAAGACAATGGTTAAAAATGGCTTTAACTGAGATACTTCCATCTAGGGGAAGATGTAAGAGCTAGATGTCTTGTTGCCTCTTAAAGCGTGTGGTTTGCTCCCTTGAAGAATGTGACAAAGGTAAGAGGGAGCAACCAAAAATTGTTAGTGTGCTTTAGTCACGACATTAGCAGATTTTAATGAGTAGGTGTAATGTTTGGGTTTGGAGCATGGTGTGATTTTATTCCCAGTTGCGCATGCGCAGCCTTAAATACAGCTGCTGCATTACTGAGGAGTTTTGCTGGGAACGAAGAGGATCGGGCAGAGGTAGATTCTTCAGCATTTTAAGAAGAGCTGCAAGTAAGATTTTTCACGGTAGAATTTATAAATAGGGCCACTTTGCTACCTTTTGTGCCACCTTACATTTCCAGTGCTACTCTGCAACCTATTGCTTGTGTAAGAAATTACCTATTTTGGTTAGGTACATTTAGAGGCCTCACCCACTCACAGTTGGCAAGATTGGTGGAAAACATAATTTTCAGGATATTAAAGCATGGGTCTAATAATAGGTTAAAAAAGCCTCTGGGTCTTAAAAATACATCCTCTATTGCTCTGTTTATGGTTCTTTGGTTTCTGTGGTAAATTTGGGTGGATTTTTATACATTACTGATGTTAAGTTCATGATACCGAAGCAGCTATTTCTCTTCGACTGATGTTCACCTTCAGATTAGAACTGGAGACAGTGAAGAAGAATGTCAGTTATTTCTGTATTTCTGCAAAATTGACTTTGGAGCGCAGGTTAATGCCCCAAATCCCAGAGTGACGTTGCCATTTTTACTTTTATTGGAGAAGAGATACTAAAATGAGAAGCACGGAGAAAGCATCTGTGCAGAAGCACACTGTCTTATACACATACTCTTTTCTTTTTTCCTGCTGAAATTTCACCTTCATACCAATTGTTTCAATTTAATGAGGAATACCAAATTAACAGGAGATTCCCAGACTTAAATAATACCCTTGATTTCTTATGTCGTGAGAAGGTGCTGGCATGGTGGGAACCCCAGCAGGGACTTGTAAATTCTGTGAAGTGAAAAATGTAACAAGAGGCTGCAAACCCCATGGGCAGCGAGAGCGGGCAGCATCTTGGATAACAATTGTTTCCGTGGCATCACGCTTATGATGGAGCGTATAATTTGGGAAGCTCCGCCATCCTGGTTTTTGAGGAGTGAGAGCTCTGTCTCTGCCCCTCTCATGCAAAACTGGAATAGCTGAAGTGGATCATAAAGAGAATTTTAGAAAAATAGCCAGAATTGGTTCCAGCAGCGCCCAAGGCGGGAGCAGCTCTGGCTGTGTCCTTGCTGGTTTACCTCGCCTGATCCCACCGGTGCTGGTATTTATCCGCTGTGGAAAATTGCTTCCTGTTCTGCAGTAACCTTGGCTCAGTGAGGCCAAACGACCCAGCACAAAGCGCATTTTATAGGAATTTGTGCCAGAATTTTTAAAACCTGTTCTGAAGAAGGCTGTAAGAATTAGCCATTTTCACAAGTTTGGGGGTTTTGGTTGGTGGTTTGTTTTTTTTTTTTTAATTTGGGGTTTGGGATTTTTTTTCCAAGATCTGTTTTGTTTTTTTTTTTTTTTTCCAAGACTTAGGGTTTTTTTAATGATCTGGTTTAACTTTGCATTTAGCTTAATTTATTTCCTGTTGTGCAGAAAACTGAGTGTAAGAGGTACTTGGGTTACTTTGAACATCTGAAGTTTTTCATGGCTTTCTTTTTTGGCGTTCGGCTCTGGCCTGTTCAGCGATGCTTCCTGCCTCCTTAAAGAGTAAGGTTATATCCAGACATCTTGCCCCTCCTCCTTGTATCACCCATTCCTAGCAATTCCCATTTTTTTTGTCTTTAAGAAACAAAACAAAAAACGGGGAAGAAGGGAAAGCCCACCCCCAGGCTCCAAGGATGCCGTGCACCCCTGTGCTTGCAGAGCCCAGCCGTGGATGTGGGGCAGGGATGCTGCTGGCACGGACGTGGCTGGGGGGAGCAGCATGGCCACAGTCCCAGCACGGACATGCGTGTCTGGGGCACGCTGGCACCGTGACCCTTAATAGAGACCCTTTCTGTATTTTTCTTTTCGTAGGTTAATTCAATAAGAAAAGGATTGGGGAAAAAGTGTGTTCTGCCAGTGTCTTGCCCCGTGCCGGCTGCGTTTGCTGCTGGAGCGCCGCCGTCCCTGCCAGTGCCCATGCCAGGGCTCCCCTCTGGCACAGTGACACCTTACATGATGCCTCTTTGTCCCTATGGAGGAGTTTTCCCTGTGCCCGCCTATGGCCTTTCGTGGCCAGGGCCGGCAGCGCAGCCCAGTGTGGCCAGTGGTCCCAGCATGTCCCGCTTCTGGCCCCTGGGCAGACCCCGCTTGTGGATGTACCCGGGGGGGCTGCAGCTGCCCCCTGCCGAGCCACCGGGCCCCCACATGCGGCTGACGTAGCTGGGGCCACGGGTCCTGGGGGGCTCGGCGCCAGCTCCCGGAGGGGTGGATGTGTAGTATGCCCCATCCAGCAACCACTGTGAGAGCGCCTCACCAGAGAGAGCCCGTTCATTCTGGCAATATTTGCTTCTCTTTTATTGCTGAAGACACTTTATTCTGTTGTGTTCTGGTCTTTTACCCCTGCGGTCCTTAAAGTCGATGTACTTGAATTGATGACTAGAAAATTGTACTAACCCCTGCAGGAGTACAGTGCCTTGAATTTCAGCTTTTCAGTTCCAGCTGGAAAGAGATGTAAAATTATTTGAAAGGTGTATGTAATTTACAATTTGCTTGTGAGCTGAATTATTTTATTTTTTTTTTATTTGCAAAGATATTGAAGGTTTACAGTCGTCACTTTCACTCTGCTGTAAATGCTTTTATTTTAACTCATGGGTTGAATTTTTGCTTCTGAAGCTTTTAAAAAATTAATAATAGTGAGGTGAGGTTGGTTTGAGATGCTGGTGAAAAAAATTGTGTTTGTGCAAGGAGTAGTGAAATGCACATTTTAAGAGAGGAGCCTTTACAGGCTGGTGCAAGTAAGTTGTATATAAGGGGAGGTAATAACTTTGGGCAGCTCAATCCGTTCTCTCTCCCAGTCTTGGGTAAAGTTGTTGGAGATGGCAACTTATTTCTCTAACAGGCAGGCAAATGCTGTTTTCTTCTGGATCAGCAGCAAATTGGATTACATTTTCTTTCCCCTACTGGGCTTTTTTAATTTAGTTAAATTACAAATCAATGCATGTTTCACAAATGAATAAAAAGTTCTAACTGCAACCTGGATTGTAGGAGAGACATGTCTCCTGGTCACTCCTAAGTATGGCTCTTGCCTGTGCTCTGGCTTCGGTTCGCGCCCCGAGGTTACAAAGGGTGGTTTGCCACTAACGTGCTAGCAGTGTCCACGCTAAAACGGAATAAAAGTGTGAAGCTATTCTTTTTCATATCTGATGCTTCAGTTCTGGAGTCCCATCACCTTTTGTTCAAAAATGTACTTTTTTATTTTTTGTTTTTGCTTTAATTAAGTTTGCACTCTAGGTGGCATGGACTCCCCTCTCCTGTTTGAAAGTTGCTTTTTGCCCATTTTACTGTGTGTAGAGTCTCCACCTGCACCTCTCAGTCTAAAGGCACAAGACAACCACTAAAACTGACGTGATGGTAAGTCTCCTTCCCCTGGAAGGCACCGAGGGAGGGCACTCCAGGGGTACGGGTCCCCGCCATGTGGTCACCCCTGGAGGCACCTTGCTCTGCATCTCTACTGCGATGACAATTTATACTGTCTGCTGAAGGGCAGAGATGTCTTGTGCTGCCAAGCTGTGAATTGTATAGTTCTGTTGTACTTTGAGCATTATCTCATCTAAATTATTTTATTTGTACCCTTTGAATATATTATTCCATCAATTCAGTTAGAATTGAATTTTATAGACAATTATGCAGAGTCTTCTGCCTGGGCAAAATACTTACTGTAGTAAGAGATTTCTGTTCTCTGTAACATGTATCTTTAAGTTGTTTGGGTTTTTAGATTTATGTCTGTATGCTTCATGAGCAAACATGGAAAATATGTTCTCACACCAGTTTTTCCTTTGGCTTGGACTGAATCTTACGGTTTATGTAGCTACTGCCTGTTATATAGTCCATCCCTTGTATACTGACAAAGTCAGTGGCACTAAAAACCCCAGGAAATTGTATAAGTTAAAAAGAAGAAAAATAAACATTTTGTGCTTGAAAATGGTGTGAAAAACACAGAGTTTTTTTCTAAAACATAGAATTGTGTCTGTTCCCAGCTGTTCTGGGTAACTCTGCATTTGTTTTCCAGACTCACGTAGAAGGGGCAGATGCGATGCCTCCAGCTGTTTCTCAGGTTCTGCCTGTAACTTACACATCCCCGCCTCCTGGCAGTTGTGGAAGTGCCATGGTGCCGCACAAGTCCAATAGTGTCACCTCACAGGTTACTTTGCTCTAAATCCCCTGCCCACCACCCTATTTCTGGTGTGGTGCTGCCGCAGAGCCGGGCAGGCTGGAAGAATACATGGGTTGCCATAAGCAGATGGTACCTTCAGTACTGCTGATGGCACACATGAGGACGCTAGAGCTTGGGAGGTGATGGAAGAGGCACGGGGACTCCGTCTCTCCTAGGGAAGTCCTATTAACTTCACCCAGGCATTATTTAAATGTGAGGAAGTGGACATAGGAAATTTGGCCCCAGTGCAAGCAGTTGCTTGGCAGTTGCTTGGCAGTTGCTGTCATTGCTGCAGGAGAAATTAGGGGAGGAGGTGCAGGAAGAGGTTTGAAACTTCTGCTTCTGTGTTGCTTTGCATCCTAACTGTGTGGCTTCACTGCCTGCCTTGGAAAGCTTGCCCCTGTGTGATAGGCAGGTTGGCCCCTGTCCCAGGACGGGGGCTCTGCCAGCGAGGCTTAGCTGCAGCTTCTGAATCTCTGGTGGGTGCATTCCTAACCATCGCTTCTTTAGCTGGTGCTGGGGCCAGGTGAGGGCTCAGAGTTTGATGTTTACATTTCAGTATTCGTTATTTTAATTTTTTTGATTGCCATCTTTGCTGTGGTTCTTCTGACTATTAACTTCAAGGTACATTTTATTACCCTCTGTCCGGTCAAAGGTGGCTCTGACCCTCAGTAGCAATTAAGCAAATGTCATGAGATGAAACAAATGGGACAACTTCTTGAGCAAAAGGTGAGCAAAGGAGTGAGGGTGACCCAAGGGGCTGCACCATCAGCACTGGGGTCTGTACCCAAAAAGGCATTCCTCTGCAGATCCCAGAACTGAGCTAATTTTATTCCTGACTCTGAATATTACTGTGAAGTGCAGCGAAGAGGGGGCAAACCCACTGAGCAGAACTCTCACCTCTCTGGTTGCCGGCCAGCAGCCCTCTCCCGACTTTCCCAGTGCTGCTCTGGTGGGACGGGTGTTAAGTCAATACGGAACCTCTGCTTTAAATATGAAGGTTTGATGAGGGAGTTTGCAGATCCTCCAATTTTCAACCTTTTAGAAACTACAGAAACTTAACACAAATACTGAAAGACTGTTTAAACTGCTAAGTCATGCACCTAGTAATTTGGAAGTGCCAAATTAAGTTTGCCCATATGCCATTGATTTGGCTTTTCGATTGCCATGCATCATGACAGAGTATCTAAATGAGTATTCTTATTCTGTTTTCCCACTGCATCCCTGACTTGCTTGGAGCAGGACTGGCCGGGAAGGCCAGCTGCTGGTCTGATGTGGGGATGAGAAGCGGGGAGAAGAGATGGCAGGGAGAAATGTTGGGACATTTTAAGGCTCTTCTGCAAATCCCCATTCTACCCCTCTGACATGGATTTCATTCAAAAGAAGAATGTCAAATTGTCCCTTGCAGTTTCTTTGCTTGTTGTAACCGGTCTCTATTCCACAACTTTAAAGAGGAAATATTACTTAACTATTTTTTTACACCTGTCTTCAAAGGGTTCCTTTTTTGCTGTCTCCTGTAAAACTGCTTCTCTCTGCAATACTCAACATTGGCTGGTATCAAAGGCAAGGTGAGGGACTGCAATGGGCCACATGGGGATCTCTTTGCTCCTATAGTGATATTTGAATTTGGGAATAGGGCACTCTCATGTTCAACTGCAGTATTTCTGAAATCAATCTTCTTAATCAAGTTGCAGGTTTTGCCATTTGGTGTTTGTGGAAGGAAATCACTAATACTTTTGAATCAGTCATTAGTTTAACTTGGCTTTGTCAATAGTTGCTTTTTGCCTTCAAGCACTTTTTTCCTGGTCCCGGTGCACTATTTTCAATTCCAAAAACATACAGCATTTTTCTGAACAAGCCCTGTGGACTTAGCATTTGGTGGGTCCTTTTCGGTGTTGTTCAGTTAGTGTGTGTTTGAGTGGGAGAAACATCCATCCTCTTGCGTTCTTTGCAAGTTGTCTTTGGAGAGTTGTAATCAGAAGTCTCCTTTCTGGAGTTATTTGACCTCACCATTGCCTTCCCTGTGATCCCCCTCAATTAAGCAAAGGGTTCAAGTCTTCTTTGATTAAGATTGTCTCAGATGTAAGCTAATATAGCAAAAGCCTGCCTAGTTTTCTGCCTTGCTCGCAACTAGCCCCAACTTGAGTGTTCCATAGATGCTGTTGAAAGTGTTGGCTTGGAAACAGAACCCACAAATCATAGTTTAATACCTTAGTAAGTTTTTCTTGCATTCTCTGGTTCTTCCTCTGCCCTTCTCAGTCCCCAAAGACATCTGTTTGTGGCGATGTTTGTGGAGAGGGATGGCAGTGCTGGAGAGGTTGCTGATGCAGGCAGAGTCTCTGCAGAGTATACAACTAGGGAGTCCATGCGCCCTTTGCTGTTGCAGAGGGATTAATATCTTGCCCTGGGATTGAATTTGTGAAAGAGCAAGCCCATAAGCATGTGGAATTTCTTGCTATAGTTGTTTATTGATTGAATCCTTGAGAAGCATTTCTCAAGTTTGTGCTGTTGGGTTGTGGATGGCTGGTGCTTAGGCTGAGCTTCAGTTGAGTGTTTGAGCAAGCTCTTTGGTTTGCTGAGCCTTGTGTTGTTTCTTCTGAATGAACCTGGTAAATACAGTTATTTTCCTATTTATACACCCCGGAAATGAACCATTGATCAGGTGGGAATTGTGTTGAGACTCGCATGTCAGCGACTTCTGACTGGGGCAATATTTGCTTTTTCAGGTGGGTCTGTGTGTGTGGAGCCGTCCCTGCAGATGCTGCAGGAACATGACGGTCCAGCCCTGACTGTGCTGGTTCTTTTATTAATGCAGATAACTCCAGAAGTGCAACATAATGAAATGGATTTTAGGAGCTGTCAGGTTACGAATTCTGCATTATGAAAGAATTTGTTGCTGAGAGGGGTTTGGATGTAGTGTGACGCTGACATTAGCCATGTTGGTAGATTACTTGTAACCGATTCATCTGAAAATCAGGTTTATAGCAGGAGGCAGCAACTTCTGTAAATTATTTGGTCCTTTCTGCCTTTTTTTTTTCCAGAGTGGTAGTTGTAATGTACTATCAAGATTGTTGCTGTATGCACTTGTGTCTGTATTTGGCTGCAAAGCTTCTCTCTTGAAATAACTTTCACATGAGAAGTTTAAAGGCCATATAAATCAAGTTTTCAGCCTGACAGACAAAGCCTCAATGAGCTTCAGATTTTGCCTGAGAATTGCAGAGAAGCTGTGCATAGACGACAACTTAATATTCTGATAAAATATCTGTTAAAACAGTGGAATTCTTGTGACAGGTTCTTGGGTTCTCAAATCCTGTTGATAAAGGAAGCTTGGATTGATTTCTTTTGCCACCGGATGGACTCACAGCATGTATTTAGTGTGGTGTTGTGTTTGCATGTTAACAAGGGAGAAGGAAAAGTTAGGGTTTATTTTTTGTCCCTTGGAAAGGAGGAGATCCCCATACTTTGCCTTTTATTATTGGGGCACCACTGAGCACAGCTCTTGAGGAGCACTGAGGGACAGGATGGGCACAGTGAGAGCCTCGAGCCACTATTCTGGGGGCTTTTTTGTGTCTGTCAGTTTTTTTCTGAGACATTGAATGAGCTTTGACACCTTGTAAAAAACTAGGAAAGTTTAAGAAGAAAAAACTAGCTGCCATTTTTTTTAAGCAGGTGTTCTTTAGGTCTGACATAAAATGAAAAATAATTTACTTGTGTGTTGTTGTTTTCTTAATTACTTTGCAAATGAGCTAAAAACTTACTCAGTATTCAGTTTTTATCAGGCTAGAGACTGTATTGGAGACCATTCTCCCTGTGAGTCAGCAGCTACAAGATGTACAATCACTGCCTTTTTCCCATAGCTCTCCCCAGCACAGAGGAAATGTTGAGTACAGCTGAGCTCACTCCTCTCTTCAGCGCTGTTGCTGTTTTGGTCTTTGGTTGGAAGTTCAGGTGGACTTCAGAGTAAGAAGTCAAGAAGTTGCCCACAGGATGTGGGGCTAAGTATTTGCAAGGGTTTGTATGATGAGCCAGGCACTGGGAGAGCTTGCCCTGGTTCTGGCTTGATGGCTGATGGGTGGCTCAGGCCCATTGAAGGCTTAAGGCTTTTCCCCATTATCTGGAGATTGTTAGTTTTGTCTTGTTTTGTTTTGCTGGATGAGCTTCTGTTCAAATGCTGGTTATCAATAGCAAGCAGATGTTGAGAATCTACCATCGTAGATTCAGGTGTGTCTGCAGTGCTGATGTTGAGCAGAAGCTCAGGGAGGAATTTGTGATCAAGACATGATTTTACCTCTTTAAAAGTGATTCCTCCTACAAGGAGGAGTGAAAAAAATATAGAAGGAAGAAAGTGGGGACCTCATTTAATAAAAGTGAAACCTACTGCGTGGAGAGCCACCAGGAGCTACACCAAACACAGATGTCTGTTTGCCCAGTGCACTTTTCCCTGATGCCCCTTGTTGTCCTCACTGTTTTTAAAGACTGGATGTATATTTTCTGAAAGCTGCTAGCAACCACTGTGCTCCATGGAACCCATAGGTGCTTGCAGGTCCAGCCATAGTATGCATGTTCCTGTGCAACAGAGCAAAGGGCTTTGGTGCATGTTGGTGTGAGCGTGTCACCCACCTGGTGGCACCCAGTGCTGCTGTTGCTTCAGCCTCGTGCTATGCTCTCGGCGTGTTACTCTGGTGCTTGCATTTTGAGCCCTTGGCAGCTCTGTGCCCTTCAGTGTCTGGCTGACCATCTTGCCCCATGCTCTGCAAAGGGTGGTGGAGGCTGATGGATCCCATCCCTGCCTTCTGTTCTGCTGGCATGGAGAATGGCATCCCTGCTTTCCGGGCAGGAGAAGGGCCCTAAGCTGGGATCCCTTCCCATCAGACAGGGGGGACGAGCGTGGGCCATGCTGCCAGGACTGTGGGCACAGGAGAGCCGAAACCTGTGACTTGCCCCAGCAACCCCACCCCATCCCTGCAGCAGCTGCTGCTGGCATGCAGCCCCTGGCCCTCTTCTCTCCTTACTCAGCTATGGAGTCCCATCAACCAAGAGAAACGTGGGGCCTCTTTGCTGGATTTCTCTGTTTCTGCCTCCTAGGAGACTAGCTCTTCCCCCACGGGAGTCAGGGCTGGGGGGTGACTCCTCAAGGTGCTTGGGTTCTGCCACCAACATCAATATGTTTACGCTTCTACACCCTTGGTGCGATGCGGGTGATGTCTTAATGGAGGATTTCGGTTTCTGTTTCCCTTCAGTACACAAACTGTGCACAGCAGCTGGCGTGTGCTGGCAGAAGCATCTTCTGCAGCTCATGTGCCCCTTTTGGGTTTTGTTTGGGTTTTCCTAGGTGTAAAATCCATATATGGAATTTTTTTTTATTTTTTTTTTTTTTAGATTCTGAAAATGAGATCGTCAGTGACTGACACGTGGCCCCCTCAGCTACGGTGCCCAGCGCGAGGCCCCACCGCAGCTAAGGAGGAGGAAGAGGAAGACGGGAAGTGATTTATCATGTGTGAGAAATTCTGTGCTGTTCTGGTCCATTCGACGCAATTTTGTAACTTCTTTCTAATAATTTTTTTTATTTATAGTTGGAAATACAAAAATGTTATGCAAAAAAAAAAAAATAAAGGAGAATTATTTTGGGGGAAAAGGATTTTGTTCCAAATTGTTCCCTTCTGTTGTGAGCCAGGTTCCTGTGAGCAGCACTGGAGAAGAGGGAGGAGGAGGAGGCGGCACTTCTTCAAATACTTTTTGTTTCACAAAGCTAATTGTCATTTACCTAATTTTCAAAAACATAAGCTAGGCACACATATTCAAATTCTAATACAAGGAAGATAGTTCCAATCCCATTTAAATTTCTCACAGTTCTTTTGTAAAGATAATATTCTATTTTAAATCCGCTTAAGTCAAGCAAAGAAACTACAGAGACTTCACTGGAGAATAAGTTTGTACTTGTCACTTCCCTTTTTACCTCTTTCTTTTTCTTATAGACCAGCTGCATTTTCTTGCTAGAGTTAAATACAGTTCTAGAGCCATTTCTAATTTTAATTGTAGGACTAAAATCCTTCTACAGACAAGTCAGTAATTGGAGCAATTTTTAAAAGACTTTAAAGTGCCTTCAACAAGCTAAAATTATGTAGTGAGAGATTTCTTTGACTTGATTCACTGACAATGGGTCTCTGCTGTCTCCTGGGTTTAGGTGATGTATGAAGTTAGTTTGTAGCAATAATCTCATGAGTAATTGTTTATTAAAAAGGACTACTCTACTTTTTTGGTTTGTTTTAGAAAGATGGGGTTTAGCACAGTTCCTAAGGAATGGGAGAGTGCTGCTCTTACCATTACGTTTGGACCCCCAAACTCTTCCAACCATCTGCTGCTGTGCTCTGCACCCGAGGACTTCAGTTGCTTCCCCCTTAGACCGTTCCAGGCCATGATGTTCTCATCTTTTCACTCTTGTTTTTGATGCCAGAAAAACAGGAATTTCTGTTTGTCTGTAAACCTTTCAGTACCATCCTTTCTCGCAGCTGGAGCCTGGCATATTGTTCTGTTGTTATCTGCTGTGTCTGTCTCTTCCGAATCTCAGTTCTAAATAATAAATCATATTTTGATGCCATTGTTCCCTATTTCCTTTCCACCCTGGCTTCTCTTGCCCGTCAGCGAGGGTGATGAGAGTGCAGGTGGATTTATATACATTGCTGCAGCTCCAGAGTCGGGAAGCAAAGAACCACTCGGACACTTGGCAAATTCAGAGGTTTTAAGCCCCAGGGCCAAAATATATGTTGACTTTGTGCTTCTGTGGGGTGCAGGGAAAGGGACTTCTCCTTCTCCCACAAAAGAGCAGGGCCCAGAGGAGTGGCAACGACTGTCACTGAGCTGTTGCTTGCCTTGGCCTTTTCTGATGGCAGGAGGGACCAGAATCCATTTCCCTTTTTAAAAGGGCGGGAGATGTGGGGTCCAGCCGAGTGCTACACCTTTTCTTCTTTGTTGTGGTTGGTGTCATCTTCCCCTGGCTGTGAATACACCTCCCTTGCTCACCGGTCCTGCCCGCTGTTTCCAGGGCAAGGTAGTGGGTACAGGGGGGATAAGCGTGTCTTCCACCCTCCCCACCACTGGGTACCAGGGACAAGGCTGTCACATCCCTGGTGTTCTTCTCCAGGGATGTGACAGCCTTGTTGCACCTCTGGTGAGTTGCACCTCACCAGATGTTTTTGTTCCCCAAAAGTTAAAAAGACTGCTTTCTCCAGGGAAATCATATGCTGGGTCCCTGGAGGCCTGGGTTTTCCTCAGCGTGGGCAACCTCCATCAGCTTTTCTAATGCCTGGCCCCCTTTGCTCCTCCTGCAGACCCTTGGGCTCCTCCCTGACCTCAGCTATGTCTGCAGGAAGCCAATGGCCCTCTTTCTCCAGATGAGTAGTTTGAAAATCATCTATTAATATTCAGATTAAATACAAAGATTAGTATTAGGATTAACAATCAAGGGTGGAAATTGTGGCAAACCCTGGACGGTGGATGCTTGCATCCACTGCCAAGTCTGCCTAGCTTTAGATAATCTCTTCTCCGAAAGCCTGTCGTGTTTTGGGGTGTAGCCCACGTATTTACTGCTTGCACTGCAGTTTGAACTAAAAGCCCTAGGAGGTGCTAAAGGTCCTTGAGCTCCTCGGGCACGGACTGGGATCCTCTAAGGAGGCAGAGCTGGGTTTCGGTGGTTTTCCTCCGCACCTGCTGTCTCCAGTTTCTCTCTTCCTTGCAGAGCCATAAGAAGTGTTCTCCTCTCGATGTGACACCAAGCTAACATTGTGGTTTAGATTTTAATCAGAAATATTTTCTGCAGGCCGTAATCAAAAGCCCAAGCAGATGAGTGTGACCATTACAAGGTTTAAGACAGCATGTAAGAGTCGTGAGGAAGATTATGGAGACCTGGGCTTTAGCTTTGCTCTGAAACGTGATGTGGAGTCCCTGTTTCCATCAAGGTGCTGATGCATTTTCTCCCACAGAGGCTGGATGTGCTTGTTCCAGTCCATACCTATGTTAAGCTCAGCAGTACATGGTGGGGACCAGGGTTGGGACCTGTGGGTCGGCAACCCTATCCACCTGCAAGCAAGTCCCTTGTCCTTCTGCAGTGGAGCAATTGATTTCTGTACTGCGGTGATGAGATGGGATAGCTCTATCTGCCCTGTCCCTGCTGGCTGGACCAGCAGTGCTGAGCTAGGGGCACCTAAATATTCATTGCACCCATGAATATTTCAAGGGGTTGGTAACGTCTCCAGCTCCATTTGTCTGCTCGGAGTCGTCAGCAGGGTTACTCTCTCCTCTGAACATCTCATATGTATTTGTCATCCTAACGTGAACTCTGTTGAATCCAGGAGCTGTGGTGTTCCTGGATAGTGTAACTGCAAGCATCACCCCTCTGTAGCACTGCCGTTGCCTTTACTGCTTGGCTCCAGTTCACTGGAAGCCCATGAGGGTCCTCTGCCAACACTGCTGCCTCTCAGGAAGTCTTCAGCTGATGCTGAGCCCTGAAAAACCTTCTCCATGATACTTGTGAGTCACTGCAGTTCAGATGGGCCTTTGCCACCTCTGGAAAAAAAAACAAAAACAGTTTTTTTAAAAAAACCACCCTCCAGTTTGGGTACTGGGTGCTGTGAGAGTAATCCAGCACGTTCAGTTTGACCGTGAGCATGCCCACAAGAACAGGACTGCTTGGTGTTGGTTATTCTGAAATTGCTTGGCATGTAAATCAAGTGCTTAAGGAAAAAACTAAAGAGTTCATTGCTGTTGACAGCAGAGTTAGGAGGTTTAGAGAGAGTTGTACAAGACAAAGACAAAACCCTACTTCTCTTTAGCAAAACTGTAGACCAACTCCTAGAGGTTCATCTCCCAATTTCTTCCATCCCCAACCCCTGGGATAATTTTCAATAAAGATTTTCTGGGCAATTGATATGGGGTATCTTTATATATTTAAACCATCCATGGGGATGTCCTGGGGTAGGGCCTGGGCTTCAAGATTTTCTGTGATCCCTTAATCAGCGTGTGATCCTCCAGGAAAAACAGTTTGAGTTACCAGCTGCCCCTCAGGCTTTGACAAACAGCTGGAGAAACAGCTAGTCAGGAAAGCCTTAGTGAGCACACCAACAGGCAGACCCATGGCTACATACAAGCTTAGTTATAATTATGCTGAATGTGATGTGTTCCTTATTCTTAGCTGAGATGAAATGATATCTCTCTACAACGTGACAGCCTGCTTTTGGGGATCCCAAGGCTCCAATAGCCCAGCTTTGGGGGCTGAAAGGCTGGAGAACCAAGACTTTCCCTCAGCTAACCAAACAGGTATACTTGGATAAGAACTTCTGTGCTCTGACAAAAGAATCCAGAAGAACAATGAGGTTGATCTGTCAGATCCTTCCTGTAAAATGTAGAGTAAATACCAAAATGTTTCTCAGTTGCCGTATTTAGGGGACAGAGTGACTTGGGCCATAGCTTTTCTCCACTTGGACACACTGAGCTGGTACAAGCACAGCACCAGGCAAAGCAAGGTGAGATTTTAAGTCTGTGTGTGATCCAAATTGTGATCCACTGCATAGGTCCTCTGCAATGCATTGTCCTAAAAGCAGGAGAGGCTGTGGATGCAGCCCCAGCAGTGCAACTTCATTCAGGTTGTGGTGTGCAGGCAGAGCTGCATCTTGGCCAGGGAGGGTCTCGCCTCAGGAGGTGTACAGTCAGCAAGACAAGTGAAGTTGTCCATTGTGTTTTCTGTCCTTTTCTAACACAGTAACTATAGAGTTTAGGAAACAAGCTCATTAAACTAATTTCCAGGCTCTCGGGCTACTTTTGTCCATCAAAGCCCTGCATGTCTGCTCAACCCAGAGCTGCATGGCAAGGCCAGGATCTTGGTAATGTGCTCAGGCAAATGGGGGCTTTGGGAGATGGGGGAACAATTAGGGCAGCTCTTGATGTGTGAAGGGATGAAGCTGCCCCTGCCTGGGCTGGAGCCTGGGCTGTTCTGCAGGAGGATGACCTCCCTCTGCGCTGTGGTGCTTCATCCCAGTGTCAGGTCCCAGCCATGGCACTGGAGAAGCAGCCATGGGGATGCTGGGGGTCTTGGGCAGCTGCAGGAGGGAGGAATGGGGGAAATGACAGAAAAATGGCATACCTTGGGCTCTGTTGGGCAGGGACTGTTACAAGCAGCACTGATGTTTGTGGAAGAATTCTGCTTTTATTTGCAAGAACAGGGCAGGTATTATTATTATTATTGAAGCAATAAGTAAATACACTTGCTGTATTGGAGCAGCTGTGCATTTAGAAAGAAAGACATTTTAATTTGACAAAAAAACTTTTTGTGACAGTAAAAGGAAATAATTGCAAATGTTAAAAGTGCAGTTTGCTTTCCTTCAGAAGGGATTTTTGAACAGCAAAGTATTTTGGTAGCTACTGACTTGGGGGTGGGGGGCAAGAAAAAAATCAAAATGTTTCAAATCCCCTCTGGATTTGTACAGTTTCTGTGGGATTTAAGAGCATATTTTGATGATTTATTTTCTGCCTTCAGTTTCTCAGTGCTGTAGTGCCCTGAGCAGGAGACTTTCTGGAAAGGAAAGGAGGAATAAATTTGATGAGATGCTGATTTGATGCTGGGGGCATATGAAGATATTTGAGGCTGTTAGATGTTTAACAATGATTCTGGAGGCTGTTAACATGGTCATTGAAATGGGAATCAGTTAAAAATGTCAAACATAACAAAATAATCCTCAAGTATTTGATATTTGCACGTGAGTGCTCGGCCAGCCTAGGTGGTTGGATGCACCAGTCAGCTGCTGGCAGCAGGCAATGTGGTGAGGGCTTTTGATGAGTCCGTAGGACTTTGCAGCCTTAAATATTGTGTTTGGGGTTGACCTTGGAAGGTTTTGTTGTCCTTTAGAAATCAAAGCTTGTATTGGTTTAAAAAAAAAAAATTAAAAAAAAAATCCCCATAATTTGGAGTCGGTGAAGCTCAGCATTGTTGCGCCTGCCTATTGGTGGCAGAATGAACCTTGATTTCCGCCACCAACACTGTCTTGGGAAGCTGTGGGGAGTGGGGACAGGAGAAGGTGGTGGGCAGCTGGGGAGAAGACCCCCTTCTCCTGCCATGTTCACCTTGTTGAGACAATCCTGGTAGTTCTGCTCGTGCCAGTGTGAAGCAACAACCAACCTAAAAATTACTGGTGGTGTTGCATTTGCTCTTGCAGAAGGGTTCCTGGAACATATTTCCATATATTTTTTTCTGATGAATATTCATTGCTGAGAGATGATTTGTGAGGAAGATAGCAATTAGCAATGTGGAAGGAAAAATTTTTCTCTTTACTGACCAATGAAGATAAGCAAAAAGACAGGTATCTAGTAGAGTTAAGCACTTGGGGACTTCTGTTCATGCTCTTTCCTTCCATTACTCTTCACTGTTTTCTAATGTCTATTATTATAGAAGCAGACGAGTAAGATTGTTCAAAAATTACCTGCCTGTATCGTCCCTCAATGGGAGAATGTAGTTGCTGGAAAAGCAAACCCAAGATATTGTGTTTGGGGTTGAACTGATACTACTACCAGGTTCCCCTGTCCAGCTCCAGCTAAACTGGAAGTGACTGGGAGGTGGGCTGTCCCACCCCTTGCCCCACGAGAAGTGGGACCATCCTGGAGGAACCCTTTGCTCTCCCTCACTTTATTAATAAGCTCTGAGACCCTTTTCAGTTGCTTCCTTTGTCCCGAGAGCCTCATCCACCCTGGCAGGAAGATGAATTGATCACATCTGTCAGGCAGGGGTGTTCGTTCTCTTTATTGTCCCTTTCTGGTTCAGCTTTTTGCTTTGCTAAGTATCAGAGAAGCTCAGGCTGAGAGAAAAAACCAGCATCAACAGGATGGATGGAGCCCTCGTGAGAGGGCAGCACGGGACGGCTACATGGGTGATGGAGGCAGGCACCCACAAAGGTGTTTTCTGGATGGAAAAGCAAAGCACCCCTGGCTCCTTCCCTCTGCTCCCTCCCCTGCTCAGAAGGGGCATCTCGAGGGACTATGCCCAGCCACAGAGCATGGTCTCTAGAGCCAGGGGCTGCTTGGAGGAGGGCAGGAGAGAAGAAAGCGGGTTCTGTGGGGCAGGGGGCAGGCACACATCTGCATGCCATGCAAAAGTTTCACCCCTGTAGCTGTAATCTCATTTCAGAGTCTGTTTGTTATGAGAGCGTGGGGCCGGATGGAAGGGTTAGGAGCAAATGCATAACTTTTTTCCTTGCCAGATGGAGGACAAAGCCCTTGGCATTCCCAAGCACTGGGCTGGGCTGGGTCTCTGAATACTCAGTTCTCTTTATTTTTTAAGAAATAGCTGCATTATATGCTGGCTTTGCAAGTTGTTGCTGTTACCACCAGTGAATGGAACAACATGGACACTTGTGAATTGCCCCAAACCCATTCCAAAATACTTAGTTTGACAGAGCACCAAGGCCGGGGCATTAAAGTGGAGCAGCAGTGGCTGGATGCATTTTTCCATGTAGGGAGAATTTCTGATGGGCCCAAGTGTGCTTTTCTGGGGCAGCAGCCCTCCTCGCCCGTTTTTTGTCATGGTGATTCAGTAATGCTTTAGTGTTGTCATGGTTGCGGGGTTACTACTAAAGCCAAAGCAACTGCACAGCCCTTTTATTCATAGTTTCAGTGTATAAACTAATTAAGTAAACTGAAAGCAGCAGTCTATTCCCCGGGCCTTGCTTTTATAATGCTCGGGATAAGATAGACTCGATCTCTGCAGTCCTCCTAAATATCAAACCTGACTCTGTTTCCTCTCCTTGGGTGTGTTTCATATCTTAAGACCGGGCAAAGTTCATGAATCATTTAATTGCCCAGAAACATCCTTGCAAATTTGAAAAGGTCTCTGGAAAATCTCTTTTGAGCTGCTAAAATAAAGCTGGGAGCCAGTGTGATTCAGCTGAGCTGCATTCCTTATCGCTGCTTTAGTCGTGGCAGAAACCCAATCAAAATGTTTAGTTTCTGAGTTCATCCTTTGCTGTGCTTAAAAAAAAAAAGGGAAAAAAAGGTGGAAAAATGATGGGGGGTGGATTTCTGCAAAGCTCCTCAGTCCCCCCACGCTACGGAGGCCCAGGAGGGACAGAGGGTGACAAACACTGTGTGGTACCAGCTGCAGCTGGTGAACAAAATGTTCTCGGCCCTGAGAAGGTCGGTTGCACGATGACAGGCGAAGCTCATTTTTTATTAAAATCTGAATATAAGCACAGGATCTGTTTGTGAGCCCCAAGAGCGCTGAGAGGAACCCAATCAGTTTTGTGTGAGATGGGAGCAGTGGCGCTGGCATTTGCCTTTGTCAGGCAAGGGTTTAGAAGATTTAGTGTCCCCAGTTGGTGTCCTGTTTACTGATCAGCTGCTGCTCTGCCCTTGGCAATCGTCCTGCTCTGCTATGGACAAGGGGGAATTTAAGGAGAAATTGAAGCAAAGGAAAAGCTTATTTCCACCTCAAATTAGCTGTGTCTTAGTGTTCCCTTAGTGTCTCCCCAGGAGGATGCACTTGTGCTGGCATCCAGCACTGGGGAGCACAGTGCTGTGCGGGGTCAACCTGTCATCTTCCTCCCACAGAGGATGGGGCAGACACTCCCTGCCCCTCAGTGAAGCAAGATCAAGGATGGGGGAGATGCTCCCTGCCCTGCAGTGAAGCTGGAGCAAGGATGGAGGACATGCTTCTGCCCCTGGGTAAAGCTAAAGTGAACACACTGGTGCTCATCAGCTCATCTCAAGGTACAAGGGGAGCTTGACATCCCCTTCTCACCCCATGAGGCCCACTGGTGGTCCTCCTCTGAGCCACTGCTGTGGATGGGAGTGGTGAGAGGGTGTTCAGGGCTCCTGCCTATTTGGCAGTGTTGGATGTCCACCTGCTTCCCCTCGTTAGTGTGGTGGGGATGGGGTCCAGTGACTGAAGCAGCTCTGTCGCTTCAGGATGGTGGTGGGCACAGGGCTGCTGGTGAGCTGCCCCTCGTTGAGATGAGCGGACAGAGGAGTTTCCTGGGGACCATTTAACTTCTTGCTTTTTCCCACAAGATGAAAAGTTCCCAGTCCTCTTACAAACTGGTCCTGCGGAGAAGTGCATCCTTCTCCACCTTCTCTGGCATATGAGACAAGCAGGACCCCAGCTGGGGTGCCCAGGACTGGGAGATTCAAAGGCAAACATGCTGTGCCATGGCTCCTACTCACAGCTGTCAGTACTTTGTGTTGGTACCCATTAATCTGGTAGGACTTTTAAAAAAAATTAATTATTCTTGACATATGAAAAGAAAAAAAAAAAAAAAAAGTGTTCCTCTAAGGAGAATGAGACCAGGAGAGGTAGTGGATCTACAGTGATACTTGTCATGCTTCAGAATCACCTTTTTTCCCCTAGCAAGCTGTTCCCACAGCACCCGGGGCAGGGGGGGCGCCTGTGACAGGGGAGAGGGAACTGCTGTGGGTACCAAGGCCAGGAGCCACCTGCGTTAGCAGCACTGCTGCGGGTGGTGTTTGGCAGCTGCCAGATAAATGCCTAAAGGGGAATAATTTGCAATGACAGCTTCCCTGAAGGCCAAGGCCAGCAGCATAGCCGGCCTTGCTGGAACTAGCCACAGTAGCCATGTACCTCTCATCGGGTTGAAGCCAGTGCTGCTCAATCTGGAGCAGGTTGTATTTCATAGAATGGTTTGGGATGGAAGGGAGCTTAAAGACTATCCAGTGACACCCCCTGACCTAGGCAGGGACACTTCCCACACACCAGGTTGCTCCAAGTCCTGTCCAGCCTGGCCTTGAACCCCTCCAGGGATGGAGCAGCCACAGCTTCTCTGGGCAATCTGGCTGGCTTATGCCAGCTGGTAGCCACGAACCACCGTGGACTAGCGCAGTCACTTGGTTTGAGAGCTCTTAATTTGATGGCTCTTAGCAAAGCGCAGTTCAGAAGAGGCTTAACTAGGCAAAAGTTAAGAAAAATAACCCTGCTTTCCACTTTTTTTTTTAATTTACCATGTGCTGTTTCAGAGTCCGCAGCTCCCCTTGTGCCCTGAAAGTGCTGTCTCATCCTGCAAACGCGCTCTTTTCCCTTTTTATCCAGAGATGGATTTCCTCGCTCACTCCAGGAACCAGCCACAGCCATGAATCGGCCCTGGAGGGTGGCGCTTCCCCCTACGTCTGGATGCTCTTTGCTGGGAGATGCTTTCCAAGAAGGTGGCGCATAACCTCTGACCACCGCTGCCGGCAGTAATGAAAACAGAAACTTCTTTATCTCAAAGGAGTGAAATTTCTAATGCTGCCTTTTGCTTTGAAAATTAATTTATTTAAGGCAGCAAGGTCCAGCGTAACTTCAGCTACCTGGAGTCAGTTTTGTGAAGTTTAGCACTGATCATTTTAAATTTACTAACCCCCCTCTCTGACAGATACTGAAGGGATTCCTTTTCCTTTCTTTAAGGGTGGCTGGAAACATTTTTTAATACTACTAGTTTCAGTACAGTGGTCTAAAAAGCAATTCTGTAACGGAGAAAGGGTATTTCCTTTGAAGATATGGCAAGAGTTTCTGAGTATTTTTGTTGCCATTCCTTAGAGGAGTGCAATATTTGGTTTTCCACAGGTTGGAAGGTTGGAGCACTTACTTCTTTTGGAGAAGTCTTTTTACATTGAATTTTGCAACCTTGTGTGTTTAGAAGAAAAGTAACTCACTGGGTATTAACTTCAAAAATGTGACCTTTTCAGGAACATTTTTAACGTCGCAATTCATTCTCTGTGCAAACCACCAGGTCTGGGGGCCAGATGGGGTGAACTGGAGGGTCATGGCCTGGTCAAGGGCCATACTTTCACACCCACCCTGGGATGACTCTTTGGTGCTCCGCACACAAGCAGGAATAACTGCTTTGGTTGCTTTCTTAGCAAATATTCTTACTGTTAAACTTATTTTGCCAGAATATTTGTGGGGAGTAAACACCATGAATGATGCAAACATAACAAATACAGGTAGAGGCCCTTCTTCAGCTCCAGCCTGGGGACCGTTATAGTGCTTCATGCATCAGCTGGAGCTGCTGCCTTTCCAGATGTCCCAGGTCCACCACCGTCATCGTCCTGGCAAGGAATGTGTCTGGGCTTTGAGTCCAGGGGGGAGGAGGGAACCCCCCAGGGTGGACCAGAGGTTGGACCCAGGGCTTGTAGGAACAGACAGCAATTCATGGCCAGAGCTCCAGGAGAGATGGCTGACTGTATCTGGAAGAGGGAACAGCAACAAGGTGGGAGGAGGACAGTGCAGCCTGGAGTGGAAGTAACAGCCAAAATTGAAGGAGGCTTTCCCAAAGGCCCTGCTCTTTGCTAGTTCAGTTGTGCCAGGATAAGCTTTTTTTTTTTTTTTTTAATAATCTTGTAGCAAAGAGGTAGACACAGCTTTGCAGAGGGAGATAACAATTAGGATAATGAGTAGGTCTCTGGTGCTGAGGGGACACTTGCAGAGAGCACACCTAACGTTCAGATAAGCCTGAGCCAACCTTACAAATTAGGTGCTCTCCAAAATTGTCCTGCTGTCAGCAATGCTTCACTCTTGTGCTGGAAATTCCAGATTATTTCAGATCCATTTTACATATTTTTGTAGTCTAGCACCTCATAACTTTAGCTGCAAACTAAAATTATACGTAACTGAGAAAAGTGTTTTGTGCAAACTGAGGACCTATTTTGGGCTGATCTGTCAGATGAAGGGGCACATTCACTCATGTGCAGGAAGGGTTTCCATGACTAATAAGCATCAGTATCTTTTTTTGCCCCACCAAAATAAGCGTGGCAGAAGACAACTATTCATAAATACCCTTAGGAGTAAATATCAAGCAGGAAGAATGGTGTGAGTTAAAGGTTAAAGTTAGCCTGGGATCAAATGGGCATCAATTAATCATGAATAAACGCAGACTGGAAATGAGAAGACAATTAACGGTAGTGTGAGGAGCAAAATTCTGGAGCACCCTGTGATTGCCAAGATGGTCTGAGGAGCTCGTGGGAAGGATTGTGCAATTGGGCAGAAATTTCTGAAGACAGAAGATGGCTTTTTGTTGTGAGCTCTTGGGGATTTGGTGGGCTGCTGTAGTTGAAAAGAGAAGGAATTGCTGGTTTTTGTCCCCTGCTAGATTTTTAGTGCTTGAGTTCTAGGGTTTCTGCTGATTATCTGTGGGGATAAGAAAAAATTTCTCTTAGTATGCCATCTAATTTGTGGACGTTGTTTTTTCCCACCCTCTCAACCACTGAAGATTGATCACAGCCAGAACCCAGATATAAGTGAGATTTACTAAGTAGCATTAAAATCGTGGTGGTCTGGCTGGTGGTCCCAGCTGATATTCCCACAGTGAGATGGCTCACAAGATGAGGTTCAGATGGAAGCTCCTATCTCTTGGTGAAGGCAGCAGAGACTATGGAGAGCTGGAATCCTTGTACTCCTGCACAGTCATCTTCACTTCCTAAAGATCACGAGCAATTTTCACTAAACAACCTTGCATCAGGATGGAAACAGGCATGGGGAACTGATTCTCTTGATGACTTCTTCTAACACTCTTCTTGGTGCATGTCACAGGCATAAGCACTGTCATGCCTGTGGCCTGTGAGCAAATACCCCTGGGGCCATATTGCCCAAGACATCTGTTGCCCAGTGGCTCGTGGGTGCTGGGGCCTCAGCTGTGTAACCCTGGTCTCCCTTCCAGCCCTGCGTTCTTTTTTACCCAAACACATAGCAGTACTACACCAACTGTATGGGTCACCCTGCATCCAGCGCTCTGTGATCTTTCGGCAGAAAAAAGGTGTGTAAAGCTGTGATTGGCAGGCAGGGAAGGAGCTGAGATATGGTCCACAGTGCACCTTCTTTCTGCAACATAGAAGGCATAGTCACACTTTGATATTTCACTCATTAAAGTGCATTTATTTTCCTAATATGTGTATACGTGGCATTATAGAGGAGATAACACATCATAAATTGTCCAGCTGTCATGGATTTGACCAATCAGACAGACAGATGATGGCCCCCCCTCCCCTCCTCTAAGAAAAAGAAAGGAGAGGAATAGATTAAAGAGATTTAGGAGTTTAGGAAAAAAGCTAAACTAATGAAATTATAAATAATAGTCAAATAATAAATAATAAAAAGAAATAAAAAAAAAAAAAGAAAAAAAAAGTATGCAATATATACAAAACCATATCAAGCTCCCAGGATGATGATCGCATCACCAGCAGGCATCAGGAAAAGTCCCTGACTGGACTTGGTGACTGACAGGAGCTGAATTCCAGATCTGGAGTCAGGAACACTTGGATTGTGGTCAAAGGCAGATGAACAAGCAGGGTCCTCCTTGGACATCTGCCATCGAAGAAAGAGAGTTGACCCTTTGATCCATCAGCTTTTATACTGAGCATGAAGTGGATGGGATGGAATATGCCAGTTGGTCAGGTTTGGGTCCCCTGTCCTGTCTGTTTTCCCCACAGGTGTGACCCCTCAACACTTTTCTGCTTCTGACCTTCCCATGGGGCAAATATGGGAATTCCCTGCCCTTGGTTGCTCTAGCAATAAGTATAAGCAAGGGCGTCTCTGCACCATCCCTTGGTGTTATCAGTTCTTATCACTGTGAGAGTGAACAGTTTCTGAACAATGTGCTGCTAATTTCAGAGTTCAGTTAGTTAAAGGAGGCCCAGCTAAAAAGTAAGATTGTAAAACAGAAAATTGGTTTAGTTTACATCAAACCAGGACACCAGCTTTCCCATTTGCGTTATTGATTTCCTTGGTCCCCTGCTGGCAACTTCAGGCCTGGTTAAACTATTTCTGTCCAATATATCACAGCCATAGCATTTTTGTGGACTCCCAAGTGAACATCCTTTACTCTCCGGGTCATTGTCCTTCCTTGGTGTTCCACCGCCTGATCGTGTATTATAGCAGGCTGCTCCAGAAAGCACTCTGGATAATAACACTGATTATAAAGTAATTATGAAGGACAGGTTTCAGTCTGTCCCAGAATAGCCTGGCATCAAATTCTCAGCTGAAATAAACTGCTATCTTGCCATTGCCTTGAGCACAAAGCTACCAGGATGGAGTATCAGCAGGTCTGGTCCCAAGCAGTGGGTGTGGCAGAGGAGCTCGGTCATAACACTGATGGTGAGTTAGACTAATATACACATGTTTTTAATTGTATTTTATTTAATGGATTTTACACACTGCTGGGAAGGCTGAGATTAGTGGGGGCTCTCAGAATATCCAAGTCAATGTAGTTAATTATTTAAACCAATGGTAGAGCTGTCTAACCTGATAGGTTAGTGGTGAAAAATAACCCACAGTTGAAGGCTAAGAAAGCAGGAGATGAAAACACATTATTTAGAGCTGAAGACTCTCTACTCTGCTCTGGTGAGACCCCACCTGGTGTACTTGTCCAGCTCTGGGGTCCTCAGCACAAGGACATAGAGTTGTTGGAGTGGGGCCAGAGGAGGCCACAAAGATGCTGGGAGGGCTGGAGCCCCTCTGCTGTGAGGACAGGCTGAGAGAGTTAAAGGGGTTCAGCATGGAGAATAGAAGGCCCTGGAGTAGACCTTAGAGACCCTTCTAGGCCCTAGAGGGGCTCCAGGAAAGCTGGGGAGGGTCTCGTGATGAGGGAGGGAAGCCATAGGATGAGGGGGAAGAGTTTGACACAGAAAGAGGGGAGATGGAGATGAGATATGGGGAAGAACTTCTTTGCTGTGAGGGTGATGAGACCCTGGCCTAGGTTGCCCAGAGAAGCTGTGGCTGCCCCATCCCTGGAGGGGTTCAAGGCCAGGCTGGAGGGGACTTGGAGCAACCTGGTCTGGTGGGAGGTGTCCTTGCCCAGGGCAGGGGGTGGCACTGGATGGTCTTAAGGTCCCTTCCAACTCAACCACTCCATGATTCTATGATTCTGTGTCCAGGACAAGGACTGTCTATTCCTTTGTGCCTGCTGGCACAAGAAGGAAGTCATCCTCCCCTTCTATTCTGCCCTGGTGAGGCCCCATCTGGAGCACTGGGTCTGGTTCTGGGCTCCCCAGTTCAAGAAGGACAGGGAACTGCTGGAGAGTGGACCGCAGAGGGCTACAAAGATGATTAGAGGCCTGGAGCATCTCTCATGAGGAAAGGCTGAGGGACCTTCTAATGCTTGTAAGGATCCAAAGGGTGGGTTGAAGGAGGATACAGCTGGACTCTTCTCAGTGGTTCCCAGTGACTGGATGAGGGGCAACAGGCACAAGCTGGAACA
>VZRU01018987.1:7523-17827 GCA_013398155.1 Pedionomus torquatus | reverse complement strand
GATCTCAGAGGTCCCTTCCAATCATGAAAATCCTGTGATTCTGTGAAAGTGAAACTTCCCTTTATGCTATGACTCTGGAATGGTTTCAGCAGCCATTTATACCAAATTTCACAACCTGTATGTCATACCTTTTTTTCAATTGTTTTATTTTCATATTGATTTTCAATCTGAAAGGTACATAAGAAGTTCCATCTAAACACAAGGAGGAACTTCTTCACTTTGAGGGTGACAGAACCCCTGGAAGCGGCTGCCCAGAGAGGTGTCCAGAGAGAGTCTCCGTCTCTGTCTGGACACATTCCTGTGTGAGCTGCTCTGCGTGGACCTGCTCTGGCAGGAGGTTGGATTGGATGATCTCCAGAGATCCCTTCCATCCCCAAATCATTCTGTGATTCTGTGGTGGGCAGCAGCCTTCCCCCTTGCCGCCACCTCTGGGTGTGAGACAGGACAGCAAGCATCTTTTGACAGGGTTTTAGAGGCTAGCTGTGTGGATGAAATGACTTCTCAGCCACAGAAGAAGGATCACCCATTGGAGGCAAGAGGCAGTGATTTCCCAGTGAAAGAGCTGGCACAGGGAGGTGGGCCACACAGGACACTGGGAAGCAAAGAGCAGTAACTGACCTGAAATGACAGAGAAGCAGAAAACAAAAGGAGCTGAAGAGACTGGTATGGATGCAGAGGCATAAATTAGATAAAATTGTTTTACTTGATCATTCTAATGGCATTGGTCAAACGCAGAAAGCTTGACCACGTGTATGTGAGCCCTAAGAGTACCAGAGCCTGGTTCAAAGCTCCATTTTTCAGTTGGGATAGAAAAGGCCACACCTTTAATACTGTTTCTGTCATGAAGAAATAACTGTTGAGTTTAGATATAGACTGTATGGGCTAACCCATAAAGTAACCTCTGCAGAAGCTGAGACAGTGAATGGAAAAGACCAAAAAACAAAAAAACCCCAAAACAATGTGATCATACTGTTCATAGAAATTTGCCAAGAAAAAAAAATGACAGGACAAGCTTGGAACAGACTCGAAACCCCTGTTTTAAGATACTGACCTTGGACAAATAAGTAGGCTTTCATCAAGAGACACCAGAGAAGTTCTGGGCTGAAGTTCTTGTTTGGATAGAAGTCTGTCCGGGAATGATCAACGAATTCATGTTTGTGGTAGAGTGCCCAAGTATGGAGGAAGCAGGAAGAGAGAGCAGAGAAGCTTCCAGGGAGGCAGAGAAAGCGGGAGGAGGATGTTCCAGTCTGTTTTGGAAGAACAAACAGAAAGGAGAGAGTCTAGTGGTCAAAAGTAAGACTTCGGCAGAAGAATAGCTGGCAATGCTCAAGGCAGATTTTAAGGTTAAAGACAAGAGTAAGGGAAGGGACAAGAGCTGCCTCACAGAAGCTAAATAGGAACCAGACTGGGATTAAATAATTGAAATTCAAATGAATGACATGTTGGAGTATTTTATTGCCCACTCTGCCCTTTTAATTGCGAGATAATATGGGTGATAATTTCTAAAACTGGATATATTCTCATTGAAGATCCTTGGGTCTTTAGTGGGAAAATAACTCATACACGGAATGATTGTTGGTTTTAGTGGGTTTACTTATATGTAACGTACATCGAATCTAAATAAAAGGGAGCTGTATGTTCCTAGGACTGTAAAACTGGCAGTATAATTAAAGCTTGTGAGCCCAGCTGACACAGCTGATGGCATCTTTGAAGATGGTATCCTTGTTCAGATGCAATTACCTTGTTTTCCTTCACTCATTTCATTCTCTCCTCAATCCTAACCTGGAGCCTAAGGGAACGTTTGTAGGTTCTCCTAACAAATGGCCATCTTCCTAAGACAAAGTGAATTCAAATGATCTTTCTTCACTCCTAGGATCTGATCCTGTTCTTCCTGAGGTCTGCAGTGATATTCCTCCTGCCTTCAGTGGTACCAGGCACGGTTCGACCAGGCCGGATGTACGCTTGAAATTCTAATGAAAAAAGCCTAAGTGTACTGAACTGTAGAGATTATAATCTTTAATAATTATTTAGGAGAACGTGGTTCCCTTGAAGGGCTAATTATTTGGAGAGTTACCCATTCAAAAAAGAAAAAGTCTAATCAACGAGAGAACAAATTAAAAATGAAGAATCTCTCATAAAAAAAGACGTCAGAATACTGCATTCAAGAGGACAGCCGCCAGTTAAAAGAAATGTCAACAACTCAAGTGGCAGCAACTTCAAAAGGGGAATCTTTTCCTCATTTTCATATGCATTCTTCATGAGCAACATCAAGAAGTGTAACATGCTAATAGCTAATAATACTCCGAATAAGATTCACTAATTTACTAACTGAATAATTTAATGCATATCAAAGGAATGATTTTCTCATTTCATTCTTTTTTTAGATCTAACACTAAGCTGGGCATTATCAAGTAGATGAAACTGCAGATTACAAGTCCTCACTGAAACAATCATTTCACAATTGAGTTTGCTTTTTTCTGCTGGATGTCTCTTTTGGGTTGAAGGAATTGCATACCTTTTCCCCTCCTTACAATTCAGATTTTGAAAAACAAATAAAGAAGATATGCTTTTGGACATACAATGTTTTGCTAAAAACCGAGTGTTTTGGAGAGATGAATCTGTGACGACATTAAACACTGAAAATGCTGGGGACTGCAGAGAGGTCAAGCCATCCACCTTTCCAAAGTACCACACGGTTGGGAGATACACCTGAAGTTGGTAAGTTGGGGTCCCAAGCTGCAGCAGGGATGGGACGCAGGTGACTGGTGTGATGCAGAGGGATCCTGGCTGCTCTGGCATGGGAGGACACTCTCTCCTGCCTCCCAGGAATGGTGAGAGGGCGGTTTGATTCCAACGTGGAACAAAAGACAAATGCTGCAAATATAATTTTAATTGCAGAAGAGCTTTTGTATGCTCCAGAGTGTTAGACTAGGTATTGAGAAATGTAGAAAGTCTACATGGTAAGAACCATTTATTTAATGTGATTTTTAGAAGCCTATTTACAGAATTCTACTAAATTTAAACAATGTTTTTGCTTTGCTACTATTGCACACTACGTAGCCCACTACTGTCTGCTAAAACGCTTCAAGAAGAGGTTACCAGTTATGGTACCGCACAGGAAACCAGCTCTTCCTTCAGTGCCTGTGTCCCAGTCAGAAAGCTCACCCAGACAGTCTCTGGAGTGACAGATGGCCATCAGTGTCTCAACATGTTTGTTAGCCAGAAGAAGGCAAAGTAGTCCAGGGCCAAGACCAGGGCTGATACTGCTCAGCATCTTCACTTACAGCTTGGATGATGACATAGAACACAGACACAACAAATCTGAAGATGACACTAAATTAAGGTGGGGTCCTTGATGTGCCAAATATTAACTTGTGTAGAGGGATCTTCAGGAACTGAAGCTGGCAGAAATCCCACTAAGTTCAACAAGAGGTACTAAGTCCCACCTCTTGAGCGGAATAACAGACTGTGTGAGGACAGGCTGGGAACTGTCTGGCTGAGCACCAGCCCCCCCGGTGAGGACTGGGAGGTTGCAGTGGATGTCAGGTCAAACGTGAGCCAATGGTGTGCTCGTTGCAACTGAGCCAAACCACGTTGGCCTATTCTTGAAGAAGGGTGGCCAGCAAGTTGAGGAAATTCAGTATCCCTGTCTCCTCAAAGCCAGTAAGGTCACATCTGGAATATTGTGTTTGGCTTTGGGCCCTCCAGGTCAGAAGGACATTCAGAAATGGGAAGAGAAGGTAGCAGAGGGCTACTGGGATGATCTGGGACATCACAGAGCATTTGCTTTGGGTGATGGAGGAGATGGCAGCTTTTCAGTCTGGTGGAGAGGAGGCCACGGGGTGATCTAACAGCAGGCTGGAACTGCGTGAGCTGGAATCTGAAAGAAGATGGGATTGAGGCCCTTTTGGGAGTGACAAATGGTATAGTGAAGGACAATGGCTGGGGGTGTTCAGACTGGACATTAGGAAGAACTGCTTCACTGGGAGGACACTGCAGTACTACAAGAGGTTACTCGGAGAGGGAACACCAAGATTTGGCTAGGTAAAATCACAGCAGACCTGATCCAGTGCTGGTGACAGTCCTGCTTGGAGTGGAAGTTGGGAGCTGATCTAGGGGTCCCTTCCAACCAATTTTTCTAGGATGCAACTCAGATTTAAGGCACTGGTATTATCAACATCTTACCTAAATGTTAAAATCAACTAAATTAACAATTCACTCATTAGCAAATAGAAGATATACTTCTCCTCTCCTCTCCTCTCCTCTCCTCTCCTCTCCTCTCCTCTCCTNCCTCCCCTCCCCTCCTCCCCTCTCCCCTCCCTCCTTAAACAGGGAAGGACAGACTGTTGGAACCAACGGCTTTGTGGCAGATGGAGCGACATTTGCAACTGGGAAAAACACTCTCATGCTGCCAAAATATTAACAAGGGGCTTCCTCAGCAATATTCTGCCACAGTCATTGATACATGTAAATTCCCCATGTAAATACAACTTCTTCCAAGGAGAAGGGTATCATTCAGCAGGCTTTTTGAGGACAAGGACCTCCAAGCACTGTTTTGGTTTTTTTCTGTACTACCCAACCCTTTTCTCCCAGTCACAAACCATCAGCGCTGCAACATCTTGTGGGATGCTACTTACGGTAATTGTGATGAGAGAGCAGGGAGGAGGGCTGGCTGGGGACAGGCTGCCCAACAGTCCCCGCTCAGTGGGGCTGGGCAGGGAACAGGCTTGACAGCAAGGGCACGTTCTCAAATCCAACCGGGAATGGGGTCTTTGGGGGCTCTGGGTATAATCTATCTCCCTCTGTAAGTGCCTGTGTTCCTGACATGGGGAGAAAAGCAACAATAATTTCCTGACCTTCCTTTATACCACCCATCACTTGCCATAGCTTTATAATGTCTTTTATTAATTTCCTTTTAAAAATAAACTCTTCTGTTCCTTTCAAATACTGCATCTATGCAACATCAACGCATTTCAGTGAATTTTTAATTTCATTTCCATTCCAGCTCTGTGGTGCTAGTCAGACATGTTGTAGCAGTTGTGCAAGCAGTAAAGATGTCCAGCTTCTCTGACACTGTAAGTACTGATCATTGGGGAAACTGAGCCATAAATACAAAAAAACCCAACCCTTCCTGTGTTGACCTACTGTTTTCAAGAGGGCAATTGGACCAGTGTGCTTCTTCTTTAAAGATGAAAAGGCAGCCATTGTCCCTCAACTGAGAAAGAGCGGAGATTTATTTTTAACTTCAAACTTCTCTACACGTTATTAAAAAAGCTGAATAATTCTATTTTCATTTAGGAGGAGATTACAGGAGGGAGGACTAATCTGATACATTTTAGATTAGAGATTCTTCCCTAAGAACAGAGCTGTGAGAGCATGGTGTCTCATGCCAAAGAAAATCTCCTTTTTCCCAATACTGTCAGCTGGGTCCAATTTTTCACCAAATATATTTTCAAGAATTCAGGGGGTTTTGTGTGTTTATGGTTGGACTCGATGATCCCAGAGGTCCTTTCCAACCCTGATGATTCTGTGATTCTATTCTCCAACATGATGTTTCTGGGAATTTAGGTTACTCTCCTTCTGTTGGTACTGGGCTTAAGAAATTGTGAAGGTAGTCTGCATCATAGTGATATTATAATGACTGCTCTGAAATGGAAAAATATTACACATCTGTGTTTTCATTCTCCAGCTTGATACATACCTTTAGGAAGTCAGTTTGTAATGACATGTTTGGGCAAACCAGGCCTTATCTGCACGCTTTTTTTCATGTATCATCCTGATCGGGTAACTCAAATGCCATAACCAGAAAGCTATGTTAATTGTACATGTTTTTAAGACAGCATGGTCCAAAACGTATTCCTCAAAAAATACCAGATGCACAGAGCCTGCTTGCCTGCTTGAGAAGCTGAGATGTTCCGTCTCTGTTAGGGGAATCACATAAAGTTTTTAGTAATGACAAAAACCTTCAACCAGGATAATCTAAGCTTCCTTTATATTACATAATTCTGTTTCCTAAAAATAAAAACCACTAAGTATATGAACTGGTACTGTAAACACAAGCACAAGTAAAAGAGTTCTACTGTTGCAGGGCTCCTCCTCCCACTTGATTTTGGCAGTCAGCAAAACACTTACTCAGTATTAAGTTACATAAAGAATTGTTGACCCTGGTGTAACTGCGAGCAAAGATACAGTCCAGTCAATGGGGTTTGCTTCAGCTTGAGACATTGCAAATAAAGCCTCTAAATTTGTTTGGATCATAAAAATGAAAGCATCCAGAAAACATTTGTTAAAACCAAAAATGTACAGAGTCTACACAGGCTTCTCTATAAATTAATTTTTATTGAAATGTTCACAGCTCAGTTAGCATAATTTGCTTCTAATTTGGGCTTCATTCTAAATACTGTTCATTAAAAAACTTAGACCACTTAATGCCAGCTACTTTGCGCATTTCTCTTTAATTAGATTTCTCCAAAGAATCACATGACATAAGGGTGTGCCAGCACAAAAAGCACACTCTCAGAGATCCTGGGTAAAATCCAGGCATACCTGCAATAACTAGTAAAGTTCCCATTGATCTCATTCGAGACAGGATCCTACCCTCTAGGTCTTTGCTATATATGGGTAATAAAGAAACATTTTGTTACTTCTGTATTAAGTTCTTTGGTACACTATTCTATGAAACTTGGACCTTAATGAAGTCCACGCTATCATTTTCCATTGCTGTTACTAGATGAAAATAAGCATTACTGCAGAGTTCAATGATGTCCAGGTTCAATTACGCTTGGAATATGCAACAGATGCCAGTTTAGATAAGCTTCTAGCCTGTGGATGGAGGCAGGCATTTGCTCCAGTCATCTGCAATTTTACTACAGAATTTGAGCACAGAATTGCCTGTACCCAGCTCTGGGAGAAATGTGAACCATTAGCACTTAGGGATTCCCTTAACTGTACAGTGATACATTCAGCAGTAAGTTATAGATGATTAGGATGTGGAAGTGGTATAGAAATTAAGCAGATTTTAAATAATTTGTAGGATCATTAAGATAAGACCAGGCATTTATGTAATTAGGAGGTACTTTTCATCTGTGTGAAACATGCTGGAGTGGGCTACATTTCAACTCAGTCTGTCGTTCTTCCTCTCACATTGTTTTTTGCAGCCATTTTCTCTTCCAGAACTCAGCCATGGGTTTGATGTTCGAGTTCTGATGCAAAAGAAAAACTAAAGTAGGGAATTAGGGCTGCTCAAGGACCGGTCAGGAAGGGAAGGAGGAGGAGCGGTTGGAGGTGGTACCCACTTCCCCCACTGCTCTGTGGGGCTGCGTCATCATCCAGCTGCAGAAACAGCAAAGGCTGAGAACTGCTCATCCACTGCACTGCAAAGTTACTTTCCTAAATGATTTTTTTTTTTTTAAGTCACTAAGATGTTTCCTAGTTACCAGCTAATCACAGCCTGGTAACCACTTAGAGAAATCCAGATTTTTTTTATTTACAATGAGGTAAGTGACCCTAAATAAATGAGTGCAGTGACACTTAAGCTGCCCAACTGTAAAATAGGATGAGACTCCACACAAAATTTATTTGAAGTGTTCAAAAACTGAATGAAATTAATTAGGATTAGTCTTGACAGTGTTAATTCAATTTAAAATATGCTTAACTGGTTTAAAAGTAAAACTTCAGATTCCTTTCAACTGCAACCCAGTCCTGAAGCTATTTAAGCCTGCCTTGCCTATCCCAGGCCCGAGTTTCTGATTTGGTTGTAAGACTGCTATTAATAAACCAGAAGTGGGGTAAAGGAATAAACAAGAAAGGGGGGGGGAAAAAGTAAGATTACCTAATTCTGCAAGTACCCGTATTTGTTTATTTGCTTGTTTCGTTTTAGAGAAGCACTGTCAGAAGTTGAGTTTTCTGGTGGGGATTAATCCTTCCCGGTTGTGACTCTGGACCATCCATCCCTCCCCGCCTCCCCCCGCTGCTGGTGCAGGGTTGCTAAGCGACATGTTCTTCTCTTCTGTACTTTACCAGAGAGGAACAGATCAAAGACACCCACAGTCCTGAATTATTTTATAAATGAATTTAAAGAGACACTCTCCTGTGCTGTATTATGTAGAGGGAGATCAAAAGTTGCTCCATATACTGAGAGTACCTGGAGAATTAAACGGACGTCTCCTGGAAAATAAAAATGTTCTCATTACTGAGAACTATGTAATATTTACTTTTTTTTTTTTTTTTTCCAGAACTAGACCATGAATTTATGCTAATTAATTTTTCTAGTTTTATGACAGTCAAGACATTGAATGCAGGCTGCATGTCTGTACAACTTTCAGAAGTATGGTTTTCTGTCATCAAGTGACAAGCTTGCTGGTTTTTTAACTCTTTTCATCTCTCGCAAAAGGGTTACCATTGTTTAGAAATATTTCATTCTCTAAACTTTAAGTGCTTTCCTGACTTACATTAAAGGCAAGAAAATCACAGGGTAAATTTCAAGTGATATATCCTTAAAAGAATAAATGAAGATGAGAAAGTATCCGTGTAAATCAGGCAAAAACCCCCCAACCAAACAACCCCAAGACACCAATATCTCAGATATGTCTGATGAAAAGAATGAAAACTGAATGTGAATAATCTTTAATTGAAAAAAGCTGGGAATATGTAAGTTTAAATATTACCTCTTACCAGACCAGCACTGATCTGGCATAAGCTCAGGTCTGCTGCTCTGCACAGGCTGTGGGATTTGTAAAATCAAGCTGCCCGTTACGGTAAATGTTTCTTGAAACAGAAAAGGCAGGAATTATTTGCCCTCAGATGTACTCAGTTTCAAAAACCCTCAGCCTTGTAAAATGGAAAAAAGACAGCACTTGGTAACAAAACACAAGAATGTTCTAAGACACTTGCTTCCAAAGGCAGTATGACTTGTAGAGCCTTAGGAAGAAGGCGAGGAACACAACCAATGTGCTCAGAGCTCTGCCCGAGCCAGTTACATGGAAAGCAAAAAAGGCACCTTGAAAATTGCATGCAAAATCCTTCCCATGTGGCAAATCTTGTTGTTTCATAACCTGCCCCCTTCCCTGCCTAAAGAAACATCTCCTCTGAAGCAGTTTCAGGGGCTTGTCCACGGAAACCTGTTCCTGCACCAGTAAAAGTCTCTTCAGAATTCAAACTCCTTGGATTTAGCATTTAAAATCCACTGCCCTACAGTTAACTTTTATTCTCCTACAAGCATGTATTTTAGAAAAGGGCTTCGACCTTTTCCATTTCATTGCTAGCTATCTATTACATGGGCGAAATGTGTGCTTTGCTCTCACTGATAGTGTTTTACGTATAAACATCTTGACCACCAGTAAGTTGTCAGTAGGCTGGTAGATTCAGTGTGTTTTGGCTGAATTTCTGAAGGGGAAAACTGTGACTTGCACTCTAAATATTTTTTCTGGAGAATGGATTCCTCAACAGACTATGGGTATCTTGTGCAAAATACAAGTAAACATTCGGAAAGTAATTTAATGCTTCTGATGGGTAACAACTCACCAGCCTTGGAAAGTGGACTCCCTGTGACCGGTGGCACCAGCAGGGCTGGGCTCCATGTGCTCTGCAGCCCAATAGCCAACCATTCCTCCTGTCCAACCAGGGCAGAAATAATATCCACGGCTAACAGCCACCAGGCTCATTACTGTTTGACTTGCTGGTGAGCTTATTTAGAACTACACAATGGTTTGTGTTGGAAGAGACCTTAAAGCCCATCCAGTGCCACCCCCTGCCCTGGGCAAGAACACCTCCCACCAGACCAGGTTGCTCCAAGCCCCCTCCAACCTGGCCCTGAACCCCTCCAGGGACGGGGCAGCCACAGCTTCTCGGGACGACCTGGGCCAGGGTTTTACGACCCTCACAGCAAAGAAGTTCTTCCCCATATCTCATCTCCATCTCCCCTCTTTCCATATCAAACCCTTCCCCCTCATCCTATGGCTCCTCTCCTTCATTAAGAGTTCCTCCCTAGCTTTCCTGAAGCCCCTTGAGGGACTGGAAGGGGCTCTACAGTCTCCCTGGAGCCTTCGGTTCTCCATCCTTACCATGCTTTATTCGGCGATTCAGTCCAATTGAGTTGGTATTTAAAGTAAAATGTTCTGAAGCAAAGATGCCATAAGAATTTTAACTAATATTTATTACTAATATATTTTATTAATATTTGTAGAATTTCATGAATGTAAGTAATTTTAAATCACTGCTCTTCTGTACCTATTTCCAGGCTGCTGCAGAAACATCTGGGTCAGCTGGAAGACAGATGTGAGCAGCTAGGGCAGAGCAGGGGCCTA
>VZRU01018986.1:98926-172006 GCA_013398155.1 Pedionomus torquatus | reverse complement strand
CTCCCTGACAAAGAGTCCTTCTCCAGCTCTTTTCCAGGCTCCTTTCAGATACTGGAAGGCTGCGATAAGGTCTCCCTGGAGCCTTCTCTTCTCCAGACATGGTAAAATGGGCTACATTTCTCTTGTCCTTCTACTGTAATCTGAGTCTGAATATAAGCTGGTTACATAATAACTTTAAATATTCCTGTCCAAAGAGCATCTATTTGACTAGTTTCAGGATAGTCAGTTATGGACTTAAGTTTGTCCATGAGAACAATTGGTGCATATTCATCAAAGACAACCATAATAAAGGATGCACACAGATACTGAAAGTTGGAATTGGTTGGTAAATTTTTCAAACAATATATGTTACTTTTCCTTTTCTCCAATTTCTGCAATTGTTCTCTCCATTTTTTTTTTTAATTAACATTTCTAATAACATTCTGAGAAAGAGATGAGGTCTTTTGGCTAACTTTATTTTTTTTTTCCACTCTGTGTCATTCTTCCATTCATTTCTAGACATTCTCCTTCACACCTTTTAAAAACAAAACACAAAAAGAGATCGTATCTCTGGCCACAAAAATATATTTGCTATAGCTAGATACTCTTATTCTTGTTCTTTATTTTCTCTGAGAACATCTATCTGATCTACCTAAGTAGAACAAAAGTATCAAATTCCTCCCAAAAGAATGAAGGTATTTTTTTTCCAACTATTCTACGTTACTTCCTTTTAATTCTTTACATGGCGTTATAATTTAATATGAGTTCATCAGAAACATCTATTCTGAAGTGTAGAAAGTTAGTTCTGGCTTGTCATGGCTTGGCCATGACAGGCACCTGAAATCACTTCCTGACCACTTCCTCCTCGTCTGGATAACCCATGAGAATACAGGTGAAACTAGAATTGATTTTCCATAGTGTTTGCAGCTCAAACTTTAATTGTATCTCCAGAGGCATTTCTGTTGGTGTTTAAATGATTTTTTAAAAATTGTTATTCTACTACTCATCTCTGTCAATGATTTTGAAGCCAAAGCACTTTTCACAAATATTTCACTAATTTTTTTTAGTTTCTTAATATGTTACTCTATATGAACAGGTATAACTGAAATGCAGGTAGGATGTTCTCAGAATAAGAAAGCATCATTTTTAAATGCTTGATTTAACATTAATGGATAGCCACATGCTGAGGATGCTGCCAAAGAAGCAAGGATGCAACCAGACTGTGCTGGCAAGGTGTTGTTTTCTGACTGCAGGAAACCTAGAAGGAAAAAAAACACCACCACCACCATGCCCCCCACAACTAACCAAGCAAAAAACCCCCCAAAAAACCAACCAACCAAAAAAGAAACCAACCAAAAAAACCACCAAAAAAACCCCACAAAAATATAAATATTGTAATGCATCAATGTAAGCACATTATGCACTAAATTTTAAAGAACTGCATCTGCAAAGTTTGTTTTAGAAGTTGTTAATTTTCATATTAGAAAGGATGTGTTCTTATCAATTCCAAGTTATTAAAAATAGTTGCTCATAAACGAAACTTCTATTCCATTAGTTAAAAAGCAATTTCTAATTGAACTGATTTAAAACACTATTTAAAAAGCAATGTGTCATGACTAATTTCAGTCTTTTGTTAAGCCTTTTTATACTGTTTGCTGTTGAGAGATTTACAAGACCCCCTAAATGTCCAGCGTGCTATACATTTAATGAAATAAAAATAATCAAATAGCTTTATGCAAAGCAACTAACAAACCGACACTTCCCAATTTCTGCTGAAGCCTGGAGCAGAGAAATATTTTAACATATCCTAAACAAAATAAAACTAGAGTTAAGGTTTTTTTTTGTAATTGTTTATGCTTCTAAGAAGGCATTGAAAGAAGATAAAAATATTTGTCTTGATTTTTTTCCCCATAAAGGCTGTAAGATGAAACTATGCCAATTGCCCTTTTGTACACTGGGTGGGTGTTATGGGAGCTCTTAGTGAAGGAAATCTATATCCCTACAATATTCCTGTTAAAATGATTGTCACCATCCTTGAGAAAGCAGGTCTCATAGAAGCAAAATACACAAAAAAATCCCAGTTAATACATTTCTTACCTAGCAAACAGAGAAGTAATTCAAGCAAATAATAAGCTCATAGAAAGTCAGTGTCAAAGACTCACAAGCTAACTAACGAGTTTGGATTTAGCAGAATTCACCTGGATGATGAGGCTCCCATTCAACACCAGTAAATTCAAGAAAGTCTTGATGCACTTTCTCTCCAAAGAAAGTGGTGATTCAGACTAAATAAGCAGGTCTTTCTCAGAGAAGCCATACAATTACCATCCTTGGAGACACCCAGAACTCACCTGGACACAGTCTTCTACAACCTGCTCTAATATTAGCCCTGCTTCACACAGATGCCATCCAAGGATCCTTTCAAACCTAAATTGTTCCAAGATGCAGTGAAGTGATCAAAGGAGGACCACTGTTCCTGCTTTTCCTTTTCTTCCACTTTTGGAGACACTAGGGGACTGATGAATCTCTGTGGGGCAAGATCAGACTTCACAGCCTATAAAGTCAGGGAAGTCTGGAAAAGCAGTCAAAATGTGCATGACTGAGGAGTTAAAAAAAAAAAAAAAAAAAAAAAAAAAAAGAGGAAAAGAATGGATTGCTTCCTCCTTAACTTCTTGGTTTTGCAAGATGGATGATCTGCCTCAATGGGCCCCACAGCCATCAAATATATTTAGGAGATGGCCTACATCCAACCTCAATGAAGATCCTTGTACTTGTGATGTGGATCAAAGGATTTTACAGAGTTATGTCTTAACCATGGTAGACAGCTAAGCACCACGCATCCAATACTACCTGCAGCAAAATGAAAGTCAGCAGCAAGCAGGTAAAGTTAATATTGGCTGAAGCAGAGCATATTGCTTTTTACAACTGTAAGAAAGCAAAATCTGGTTCCAGTGATTGCCCTTCAGCAAAAGAATCTGCAAAATGCTAGCAGACAAGCACATCTTTGGAAGGTTAAAGGCAGGCCCAAGATTAGGCAACATGGCATAAAAAAAGGAAAATGTTGGGAAAGATGACATGACAGTATAAATACATTCAAGAAGCAGCTCATAAAAATGTTTGTCTCCATTCATTTACTTATTATTACTAGCTTTATGAAACTTCTTAAGGAAGAAGCTACACATTAAGACTGACACAGCTTATCAACATGCTACATATTAGGACTGATATAATTTAAAATCTTCCACTCACGAGAGCAACTGGCTGCCTTCTCATGTGTTAGCTCTGGTGTTGCTTGATTCCTTTTATTTTATAGATATTCTGAGTGTTCACATACCTACTAAATTTTTGCCAGGTGAGTTGATTTGATTTCCAGGGCTCCAGAAAAATGCCAGAGCTAGGACAAGCAATAGAATAAGACTGTACAAGCAGAAATTAGGAAGTGCCAAGAGTGTGCCCTTTTTCATATCAGGGGATGGTTAAGCAGCTCAGACACCTTGCCCCAAACTATATTCAGTGCAATACAATAGTATTTGAGCACGTTTTGCAAATCAGGGTTTGTCTCTGCAATACTTGGTTAAGAGGAGTTATCATCACCATTTTCAATGTGCAGAACTGAAATGAACAGATTGCATGACTTGTACAGCTGAGAAGTGAATCCAAGTGTGCCGGGTCAGGGACAAATGCCTTAACCATAGACTCTTTTCCCTCTATTTTATTTTAGAGTTTCAAAACATTTTCACTTACATATGTACACGTATGTTCTGGTGAACCATGAGTGTAAGAGCAGAAAAAACAATAGAGGACACATTAGATGACAACAAAGGAAGGACAGATCCAACAATGAGATGTCTAGAGTCAGAGAGAGAAAAGTCTTTCTCTTGAAAGGACTGCTTGCTAGGGCACAACGGAGTGGACAAGGGAGAACAGCAGGGCAACATAGGCACAAAAAGAAATGTCACACATCCAAACCCTGTCCCTCAACCTCTGCCCTGGATTTTAAACAGTGGGAAGTAGCATACAGAGAATTACTTTTTTTTTTTTTTTAATATTTTAAACATATCAATGGAAATCAGGGGTTGATTGAGCTTGGAGCAGTCTAGATTCAAGATTAGTAGAAAAAAATGCTGCACTTTATTGATATTTCCCAGCACTATTCAGAACGTAGGTCCTGACATACAGAAAAATGAACTAACACAAGGTTTAAGACTCTAAGTACAAAATATAGTTTTTATTTACTGTGATGAAATTCTCAGACACATGCCAATAATTTGGATGTAATAGTTCATGTGAAGTAATCTTTTTATATCCTTTATTAGACTACTTAATAAAAAATAAAGAGAAGAAAGAAGAAATAAGCTTTTGGGCAGAGAAGATCTTCACATTTGAGAACAGATGAAGCAATACTCAAATGAAATGGCAGAAAAGGACAATTACTTAGAGATTAACTTGGTTATGTTAATCAAAGAGAAGTATCGGTTTGTAACTGTGCTACAGAGGTGTTTGATAAAAACAAGCAATCATTTCAGGCCTTAGAGGAGGCAGGGAGGGAGACCAAGAGAACAATTGCTTGTGAAGAGCTCAGGGACAACTTACATGTAGGGAAAAAAGTATAGCCCTAAAGCCAGAGTTTCTGTTCAGGATGATTTTTAACAGCCAGTAGAATAGGGACTTTACACCTCAAGCTTTGATAGTCATCTTTTAGTTCTTTAATGAAAATCAGGTTTTGGAGGTTCTGGTATTCTTGTACAGATTCTCTCTTTTTGGACAAATGACAGAAAACTCTTGAAAGAAAATAAAAAGTATCATTTCAATCTTCAATAGAGCACTCAACTAAATATGTAAGAAGAAAAAGCTGCGTTCAGTGGCCTGTTTACAATGAAGTGGTAGTCTCAGCCCAGCTGTTAGTGATGTTATGCGCACACTACATCATCAGGAGATCACTGAATGGGCAACTGGACAGATTTTTTCTGTAATTATAAAAGGTAGATTCTGTAGATTCTGTGGCTTTAAATTGAGACTTCTTTCAGGATAGAGGCTTCGTGGAGCCATAATACATTTATGAGAGTCTTATGCTTGCTCTAAAGATAAAAATGCTAGAAAAATGCTAGAATGGACTTTTAAAATTCAAATTAAATTCAAATGCCAAAAAAAACCAACCCAATGTTTGGGATTATTCTCCCGCTCAGACGAATCCTCTTTTCCCGTTAGCACAGGCAGAAAACTTCAAAGCAGCTATACAGAAATTATTAAATAAACAAAAGGTTATTGGCTTGTGAGATCAGAGAAACTGATAAATGCTGGGATTTATAATACATTTCAGGGCTTGACTCTAAAACTGCAGATGGATGGCCTTCTGTGCTTCTACTATGTTTGGAAGAGAGTTTTGAAATTAGGTAATTATATGGGTGGTTGGAATTCACAAGATGTGAAAATGACCTTTGTATCTACCCATTAGAAATTTCAGAACACAATGGGATATAACACTTTAATATTGACACTTTATATTCATTAGATTGGACTCTCTAGTAATTAAGTCTTCCCTTCTTCTCTACTGAAAGTAGAGAGAGGGAAAAAAAAGAGAAGCAAAAAATGAAGCTCACTTGTGAGCAAAACCATCAAGCTCTACTTAGCACTGATTCTAGATACAGAGGACAGGCACATGAAATGATTCAAATAGCCCAAGCAAAGCCTCCGCAATCATGTGAAATAAATATTCAATGTGTCACTTTGAAGCTCCTGGCACCTGCAAATGTTAAGAAACTGCTCCCAAAAGTGAAATTCACTCTCATTACTGGATTTCTCAACTCCCTTACAATGGTTGCTGCATGACCAAGCACATACTATAACTGAAAAGAAGTACTAAGTCTCATAAACAATAATCAAAACATTTTCAAGCACAGGATGCTACTGCCTTGTGGTGAGGCATAATTACTTCTTTCTTGACTCAAAATAATTAACCTCCCAATTTTAAATGTTAGTCATTTTGCATTTCTTTCATGAAAAGCTTTCAGTAAAACGTGCAGCCCCAAATACTTGATTTCCTCAAGTGCTTTATTGACCACAGTTTTGGGGATTTCATTTGGCTAGAAACAGCACAGCAGCTTGCTATTTTTAATTGAACAGCAATGTACATTACTTCATGCTAGAATCAATGACTAAAATTTAATTGAAATGTTCAATTCTCTCATTACAGAAATTCTCCCACTAGCAACAGTTATAAAAGTTGCTGCAAAACATAACACAATCCCCACCTCTTAATAACACTAAAACAAAGATGAAGGTTTCAAACCTACAAAATATTAGATAATTAAAGTATTATACTCATTCAATATCCTATTATGCCAACGGGCTCCGTAGCAGTATTGGCATCAAACCCCACTGTTCTCACATCCTGTGCTTTTCTAATAGACTGATTAGAAAATCAGTTGTACTAACAGAAAAGTCACCTTGCCCGCAGCAAGAAGCTAGTTCATGTCCCAGAAGTTGAATACAATATTAAAGGAAGGGGATTTTACGTTTGACCTTTATTTACCGCTGTCCTTACACACGTGCTTAGTCTCTCACTTTTTTTAATGACAGTTTTATTGTCATCTTCAACAAGACAAGAGTTTGTTCTTTCAGTTACAGTACTTTAAACAATGTTTTTTCTCCCAAATGAAGTAGTGGCTTCTAGGTTTATTCTGCTATTTAATTTAGTGCTACGGCAACAAAAGAAACAAACAAATGTGTGAGCCCCTCTCCCTGGTACTTCCCATTGCTCTGCAATGGGACTAAGGCTCCTTTCAAAGTGATCTACAGCAATGGTTTATTAGGATGCAGCCAAGCTTTGCTTTATTGATTTTAATTCACAATAGCTTAATGCATTTAATAGCTCTTTCTGAGCCATTATTGTTATATGATAGGAATATGGATTGAAATTAGAATCAACTGGAGTGTTTTAGAGTATGTCTAAACAGCATAATGCTAGCATTAATGTAGCTAGCTCAGATACTGGAATCAGCAGAAGTGTAGTATGGGCATATTAACCTGCTGTGAGTGGCATTGTACTTGTTCTAGCAGCCACACAAGAGCTTCTATTCATAATGAATTCATATAATACTTCATGACATTGCACTGTCATGCAGTTCACCTCCTTTTCTATATTGCATAGTACGAAAAGATTATTACAATCAGATTAAGAACCTCTTTGTGTTGGAAAGCCAAATGTCTTGTGTGCTCTGTGAGCTATACAAATTGCTCTGGAATGCAAATATGCCCGCAGAGTAGATGGGTAAGGGTCAGTAAGAATATAAGAGCTGAGGAGCCTTGAGAGGTAGCCCTTGACATACAGATCACTTAGGTAGGTGCAATGCAAAAACCGGTAAGACCAACCTTACTGGCAAACTGCAGGCCCAGCCAGTCCCAAAACACTTGAATTCTTTGATATTCACCTGATGTATTATATAGTACCTGCTACTTTGGAAAAATGGACTGGAAATATTAATTAAAAACAAAAGAGGCTGGATTTCCCAGTATTAAAGCTTGTAAAACATATGATCAAAGTAGTCATGTGTGGTATGAGTAACTGTAACATTCATGACCTACCTGTTTTAATACAGGCTAGGCAGCTCAAAGGACATAACCCAGCTATTAAATGTAGCCTGTGCCCACTCAGTAGCAATTTCAATTTGGCCCTTGTACAGGGGAGAAGAGGAATGAAGAGACAGGCTCTGCCTCTGCTGTTATAACACTAACTTTAATATTTTGAGGAAATCTTATCACAATGCAGTACTGTTTGAGAAAAAAATAATCAAAGTATTTTCCAAAAGAAACTCACATACACATGCAAATTGCAGACAGAGGAAATTGGAATATGAAGATAAGGGGGAGAAGACTACACCAAATCTAAATCTCTGGCAAAGCAAGCAATAACTAATCTCACTCTATCCCAATGGGTGCTTCTGCCCCAATTATGGTGCTCAGTTATCAACACTGTTATCATCAAGTTATCAACTCAGTTATCATCAACTGCTGCAAGGGAACAGATGAAATAGTTCCTGTCCCCATTTTCTTCTTAGCAAGGTAACCCTAAACAAGACTGGAAACTAGTAGAACAGAAGGGCAGACGGTTGAGGGCAGGAGGCACTTTAGGAACCTTATTTCCTAAAGTCTCCTTAGGAGACACAGGCAGTGGGATAGAATGCATTCTCAGCAAGTTTGCTGATGACACCAAGCTTGGTGGCACAGTTGACACGCTGGANAGTACTGTGTCCAGCTCTGGAGTCCTCAACTTCGAGAGGACATAGAACTGTTAGAATGAGTCCAGCAGAGGGCCATGAAGATGATTAGAGGGATGGAGTGCCTCTCCTATGAGGACAGGCTGAAGGAGCTGGGGCTGTTCAGCCTGGAGAAGAGAAGGCTCCGGGGAGACCTTACAGCAGCCTTCCAGTATCCGAAGCGAGCCTACAGGAGAGCTGGAGAGGGACTCTTCATCAGGAAGTGTAGCAATAGGACAAGGGGGAACAGTTTTAAAGTAGAAGAAGGGAAATTTAGATTGAAAATTAGGAAGAAATTCTTTCCTGTGAGTGTGGTGAGGCACTGGAACAGGTTGCCCAGAGAAGTTATGGATGACCCACCCCTGGGAGTGTTTAAGACCAGTCTGGATGGGGCTTTGAGCAACCTGGTTTAGTGGGAGGTGTCTCTACACATGGCAGGGGGGTTGGAACTTGATGATCTTTGAGGTCTCTTCCAACTCTAACCATTCTATGATTCTATTTCCTTCCATGTCTGTTTATGGGTCATCATCCAGGAAAGAACTGCACAAACTCTACTCCTGCCAGCCTTGTTGCTTTTAATACTGCCATTTTCTCTGCAATGATATTAAAGAATAATTTTTTTCATGAAGCACCCAAGTATATTAACTACACTAATGTGCACATAATGATAGCATACTGTCTGCATGTACAGAGGGGAGGAGTAGTGTAGCAATACGGCCAATATAATGGCAAGATAAGATTATGTATGTCTGGAACATATTAGCATCTCAACTGACTAGCTCAGCATAGAAAATTTGGGCTTAATTCAGTGTATGACACTAGTATGTGTTCTGGAAGTTTGTGTCTGTGCAATAAGCTAGGATGTGTACAGTCAGTGCCAGATGTGTACAGCTCAGGCACCAGAGCTTAAGGAGCAGCTTTTATGTGCTAATAGCTTCTGAAATGATGGATGAGAATGCAAGCTAGAAAAATAGTAGGTGCTATTTGTTATGCAGGGTAAGTAAGGAAAAGAGGTGAGCAGGGAGAAAGACACATATTAAATCTTTTCTTAAATGTTCATAATAATTATTATTACCACATGATACAATTATTATAATCTTTCAGCCTCAAAGTTTCTATCTGCTTGAGAACATAAGCTAAATAGTAGGGAGCTTTAGGAAAAGGCTGTCTCACTGAGGCTAGTATTATCCAGCGCTGCCTCCTTGCTTTCTAACTATACCTGGCTCAACTGAAGTCTAGATGTCTTTCCTTATTTTCAGAAATCAAAGTGTCTATGCGAAGAGCATGAGATAACGCAATCAGTCTTAGAAATGCAATATAAGTGCCTGTTTTTTACAATTAAATTGCTTCTAAACAGTATCTTCATAAGATGAAATCTTTACTTAAGAAGTGGTATAAAATACATTATATAGAATCTGGGGATAACAAAATTATTATGTTTGCTTCATATTCTGTATTTTAAAATATCTAAATTTCACATAATTCTGACTAAAGTTCCTGAGAAGAGTTGACACAAACTGCTCTTGCAAGCCCCTCTCCTTAGTTTGTAATTCTTTATATATGTTACTGTGCTGCTTTATTCCAGTAACACTAATCCATTTTGTTTTATTTGCATGGAAATGAAAGCTAGAAAGAATCTCTAAAACCATCTTTCCCATCTCTGCCTCATGATAAAACTCCCTAGACTGAGCAAGTCGAAGAGTCCACAGCCTTCTTCAAACTGAATTCTTTGCATTAGCAAGTGTAATAAGAGCTATTCTTGCCTTGTGATGGGAAACATTTGCTGTTAACTATTAAAAGTTTTCTTATCCTTAAAATCATTACAAAAGCTTTTGATGAACCAAAGAGTAATTAATTTCAATTTCTAAATTTAGAGTTATGATAATAACTTTTTAGGAGAGTAAAACTGATTTCATACTGTCAGCACACACTTTAAAAAATCCTTCCTACATTAGGAATAAGCAAACTATTATTAAAAGCAAATAATATTTTTTAATGTCAAAATTTCAAGTTCAATAAATTTTTGTCCCTAATCATGCCCTGAAATCTGAATTCTAGTTTCTAAATTGGAAAATCTATTCCATGAAAAGATACTCCAATACCAACTGATGTTTCCATAGGTGAAACCAGTCTCATCATGCATATGTCATACCAAATGACAGCTCCCATGTCAACAACCAAGGTAACTATGAGGAATAGTAAATAGTGAGCCTAATCCTGTCAAGCATCATTACTCCTGATGATGTAATTAATTTACCAATTAGAAAAAACACCTCTATCACATTTGCTATAATTTATCAGCATTGCACTGAACATTTTTATAAAAGATTCGTTCTTTTCTGCCTTCTTTCAAAGATGGATATGGGCAGCAAAATGGAAGAGAAATCAAGACACGGGGGGTTGTTGCTGTCTAAGACATTATGCATTCTTTACAACTAGCAATGAATAGAATAGAATATTCTAAAACTTCAAGTAGTTTTGAAATATTTTAACCAGAACACACATGGCTATACTAAATGCATTAATGAGTTATAGCACACAGATTTTATGACTGACTCCAGATTGAGCAGACTATATCACTCACAGCTATCCTGCCATAATGGCCATCAAAGAAGGATTTATCTCTTACAGGTAAAAGAATAAAATGTGTTTGCGCAAAACACAAACTGTAGAACTGATGATGACAGTCAAGTAATGTTTCTTAACTTTACCACTTCCTGAGACATTTCTGCTGCCATAGGAAATTCACTACAGAGCCCCAATATGCCCCAATTGAGACACAGAGCAACACAGAATTTAGTATAATACATGCCTTCATTACAATTGTCTTTTAAAAAGATAGCAGGCACTGATGCACAGAAACTGCAGCCTGGCAGAATGAAGGATTCATATAAGTGCACACCATCCAACTGCAAATGTGGGGAAAGGGATCAGGACTACGTGAGAAAAGCCAACATCAAAAAATGGGAGAAAATGGAAACAACATTATCTATGAAACTATTCTGATTGTACACTATTATAAGATACTTGTTCAGTATTTCCTGAGGCATCCCACACACAATCTTTGCTGCAGTTGATCTTTATTTTAGAGTTATTCGCTGTTGCTTTTGTCCTGCCAGTTTTTTATCCTTTATCACCTTTGACTGTTTGTTCCTCTGTGTATGTTTAAACACTGTCTTCACTTCATCTCCCTTATGCCTTTCCTTTTTCCTATTGCTCTGAAAGCTACTCCAGCTTCTGAGAAAGAACTTTTGTTACTTTGTTTAAAACAGTGTTGGAAGACAAATCCCAAAGACAGCTTCAGCTTTTAAAACCAGGACTTAGCTTCATATTTTACTTTTTATCTTTTCTCTGTTCAATAAAAAAAAGGTACTGGAGATGAAGACCTTCTGCCAGCTTGTGTCCCTACAGATATTGCCTGCTTTCAGGTTTGTTTCTTTCCTAATCTGGGCAACAAGTGCTCATGTATTTAATGCCAACCACTGAGAATTCAACTAGTCTACATATGGTAATATTTTGTAAATGTTTTATATTTTGTAAATATTTTGTAAATAATTTGTAAATGATGCAGGTTTTTTTTTTTGTTTGTTTGTTTTTTTGTTTGTTTGTTTTTGTTTTTTTTTCCAATGCTTGTCTGCCCTTGTTCCAGCCTTCTCAGTACACCATGTCCCACAGCTCTCTCCAACTAACCTATGCAATAACTCTCAAGAAATAATACATGGAGATGTATGGCAAACTGTAATTCAGCATCGCTTGCTTTTATTCTTCTTTCCCGCTTGCGTTTGCAGAATCATCCAGATGAGAATGTATATGCCTACACTTTGGGAGCGGTATCAAATTTTCATGTAAAGTCACAAATATCTTTTGGACTATTAGGAAGTTGTACCTTATGCACTTTAGGAAAAGGCTCTGTATTTTTTAAAGTGTTAATTTTTTAAAACAAAAGGTTTCAAACTTTTTATTTTTTTGAACAATAAGGGACTTTTTAGAAATGTGATTTTGTGAGTATCCGCTGGCCTATTGATTGTCAAACAGGCTAAATGTCATTCCATGTCTTAGGCTTAACACTCATATAAATAATTCATTAAATGACACTACTACTAAAATGATATTATGAGAATATGTGCTGTATTCTATCTTCCTTTAAACAAAACTGGGCTGCTGAAAAAGAGGAGGATAAACTCAAAATAACCAAAATGGATAGTTGTAGCTAAATTCTTTTTGGACAATTGTTCATTCAAGGCACTCTGAACTTGTTTGGAGTTGTTAGGCTGACCTTTGATTGCACTACATTTCAGAACCTCAGAATACATTTCAGAAATTCACCAGCAAGTCACTTGAACTTAAAAGTAACTTGTCAAACACAAAGTTCAAACTTCAGCTCATGAGGGGAAGCAGTCCAAGACAGAGACATTTGATATTTAAGTAAGACAAAATAAATCTTTTCTAGAAGTGTAGAAAGTGTGGTATTAAACCAAGTCAGTTTAAAAAATTGAATCACATGTACACAGACATGGCCACAGTTCTCCTCAAAATAAAACACAAAGAATTGTTTCTTATTCCTATTTATGCAAAAGAGAGAATTCCCATTAACTTCAAACAAGTCAGGATTCAATGCCAAATGAAACCAGAGATCTCTGATTTGGGGACGTACTGTATTCTGCCATATTCAAGAGGAGATTTTGTTTTGGATCTGCAGATTCATAGTACATAAATATTAAATTTATCTATTTATAAAATTTGGTAGATGGATTCAGATGATGGGAACTGTTCAGCACTTGCTCTTAGAAGGACTGATTTGGGGAAATTATTTGTAATCTTTTATAATTTTCAGACTGCAGAATGTTTCATTTTATAATAAGTGTAACACAGTATAACCCAGATGTTGTAATTTGCTCTCCTCTCAAACTCTACTGCAATTTTTTGATCAACCTGAAGGCATAACAAAATGAAATTGGAAGAGGAGAAGGGCTGCTACCTAGAAAGACATAAGAGATTCAAAGTGTTAACAGAACAAATTAACAAAGTAACTTTAACTTCTCAAAACTCAATGATCAAGAAATCCATTCATATTCAAAGGTATTATTACTTTATGTAGAATCATTCATAGTCAATAAAAAATCCAACTTTTAACAGAAAGATATTGACTTAATTGAAGAGCTCTGAGAAAATGGAAGAGGAAGTATGATAAAGATCACTGCTAAAATAAAGTTGATGAGTGAAATCCCTCCTGTACCCACGTCAAAGGAGAGAGTTGCATGTTTTCATCACATAGGTTAAATATAAATGCCCAATTTTTTCCTATCTAGCAGATATAAAAACAGATCACCACTGTAGTTCCACCTATTACTACGGCCTTGATTTACCTGAAAGAGTTCTGTTGATTTGTCCAAACTATAACTTGAAACTTTTACTCTATTCCACAAAATTAATAGACTTAACAGCAAATATCCTTTGATAATAGCGGTAAAATTTCTAGTCAATGTCTTTGTTGGCCAAGTTTTTCTATGAACAAATTCTTCTAATTTGAATAATGACAAATAGAGGGACTAATAGTCTAATTTTAAAATGAGAGAAAACAAGTACGAACTCTTTTTTTTTATAGCTTTGCTTCATTTCCAATGTTATGGCATCTCAGCTAAGATTCCACTGAAATTCAGGTATTATATCTGTTTATTCATTCTGTTCGATGAAAAATAACATAACTGTACTATTGTAATCTTTGTGAATAAAGACAGGAACCAAACTATAAATAGCAACTAGTAAACATCCTATAAGCTTATTTTAAAGCAATGAATATGTTTGAAGTAATAATATGCTGTATTTTAAGTCTCAGATTAAACTGAAACTTAGAAATCAGCATATCCTCATGAATACCCTTACTTATACATAGTACAAGAAACTGCTGGAGGGTAAGCACCCTAAATAATGCTCGGTCACCCACAGGGGTGGCAGCAACATCTGTGGATATCCAAAGATTAGAAGAGGTTAGAAATAATTAGCAGTTTGTGACTCTGGCATTTTGACTGTCCAACTTCTCTTCAGGTTTTCAGTTAGCAGCTTGATTTTCAGTGTCTGTCTGCCTGCCTCTCTCTTAGCCAGTAGAATTTCTGGATGAGGGAGAAATGGTATTTTATCTTCCTGATTTCTGGCATTTGGGGGAAAGTACCATCACTTAAGGGAACTGCTAGTGACAAATATTGTTTCTGGCTCAATATTTTCTTCCTCCCTTTATTCATGCAGTTTATAAAATCTTCGCCTCATCTTTGCCAAGTAAAATGTAATGAACCTCAAATTGTAGCATGGTTCACAGTTGGTTTTAGCTAGATTGGACTTACCAGCCATGCAAAGTTTACAATTTCAAGAGAATAAAGGAAGTTTTATGCTATAAAGCCAATATGAATCATTTGCATCTTCTCCATATACCACCTTCAGTGCACATTCTATGTAAAACATGGTCGTTAATAAGTTAGCAGATTTTAACACAGCATAATTCAGATAAGTTGTGCATGGAAGTTGTCACCAGTTGTGCTTTAAAACTATCAACACAACCAAATGGCTTCTGTGTGCTCACATGAGGCAGTGTGAGGACTGCAGGGAGGAGATTGAACGGCCATGTGGTGTGTGCTGAACTTGAAATATCTGTCTTCTGTTTTTTATCACTAATATAAAATTCTATCAGCATAACTAATGGCTTTTAAAATATATTTTTGCAAGTTGCTAAATATTTATGCTACAATGACTTGAGACAAGAATGTTCTGTGGCAAGCTAACTAAAAAATGAAATCATAATAGAGTGAGGAGAGAGGGAAGAAGAAGAAATAAGGAAAAAAAGTCTAAGATTCTAATTTGAATTTATTTTGCTAGACAACATCCACAGATCATTTTTGTCTGCAGATAATTATACTGAATCAATTCACATGACTGTCAGGCAAAACGGATCAAAGATCAGCCACTGCCATGGTAATGCTATTTGGATGAACATGTCATTAAAGTGTAATTTGTGCTTTGTCTTTCTTTGTGCATTCATCCTTCTTAGTTGTTTGGAAGTTTTTTTGTTTTGTTTTGTAGATATTATCACAGGAAATTCTCTAGTGTATTAAGAGCAGAAACAGACCAGAAACCCTGACAGATCATAGCTTTTAAAGACCTGTAAAATGATTGGAGGGTTACAAAACTGCTGTCTGTGGCACTGACCTGCTTTCATGATTTCACTTTCCACCCTTGACTGCACCTTTTCCTTCATGATGCAATGTCGGCAATGAAAACTGTGGAGACCACTCTTACCTTGTCTTTATAGGCAAGCAGGCCCTCAAACACCAAACAGAAGTAGATAGTAGAGAGAGGGAAGTAGCTCAATATAACTTTTAAAGTTCTGCAGCCCTGGGTCAACTTTATTTTCAGGCATTCAGTCTAAAGAGGTCTACACATCTCATATTCATCTTTCTTTTCCTTCCTTCCTTCCTTCCCTGCTTCCTTCCTTTCTTTCTTCCTTCCTTCCTTCCTTCTTTTTTTCCACTCTAACAAACTTCTGCTCAAGCAGTCAAAGGCTATGACAGGGAATACACTGGCCTCACATCACAAAATACCTTCCTATTTTGGTAGCCTTTTTCTGTACAGCTTTAAGCCAACACCTCTGAGGCAGCTCTGAATGAAAGGTGTTCACATAGGGGAAGAATCTGGCTGAAGAATAGCTACAATGGGATGGTAGATGCTTTACTGAACTAACATTACTCACCCTAAGTTGATTATGAATATTTTCTGAGTGCAGCAATTTCTGTCAGACTGCACTCAATTTGGCAAAGTAATTGGAAGGCAGCTACAACTTATGAATCATTCAGAATTTCAACTAGGTAACTTTAGCTAACAGGGCACTTGAAGATGCACTTTATGAGTTCATATGCTTGCGTTATCTAATGTAGTATGTGCTTGTGGAAGAAGCAGGTTTTGATGTGTTTGATTCACTCTTTGAAATTAACTGTAATGATAAATAATGTTATTTAGTAGAAATTGCTTCATTACTCTGGCATTGACAAGCTGAAATCAGGCACTTGAACACTGACTAAATTCTCAGTAAAATGGTGTACTTGACAGAAATGTGAGGCAAAAGGGAGAAAATACGTTCCTCCTAGTGAAAAAGGAGGAGGATACTTACCAGCACAGTCACCACACGCAGAACCACTCCTCGCATATTGTTCTCCAGTTTTCTGTCTGTTAGTGACCCATTCAGACCAGTGACAGGATTCCAGCAGCCGAGCTGAAAGAGAAAATAGAAGTCATTTCCTCAGTGCCCCTAAAACTTTACCAGTGATTCCTCTTAGGCAGCTTTAAGCAGGAACATACGAAATAAACAGAACACCTTCTGGAATCAATGAGGTTGAAAGTCAGGGAAGAGTTTGTGCGCAGATTTGTCTTTAAATTGCAAATGAAGCAATTGGGGATATCAGTTTGTGTTTTTAAATACCAGTGTGCAATGGAAGACAGCATCCAGGGTATGGGGATAAATGCATTGCTTTAGAAGAGCTCAGGGAGGACTTTCATACTAATGAAAAACATTTAAAAAGTAGAATGGCTCTAACAATACTTCTTCCTTACTTTCAGTGATACACTAATTGAAGAAATAATAGGTAACATAATTTTAGCATGTTGTCTGCTCCAGCCTCTCTTTCTTGTTGCACCTCTGATGAAAGGAATTACACTAGTTTTAATTAAAGCTTGTACTACTCATTGATAGTGAAACAGCAGTGACTTTTAGCCAGGTTAAAAATCATATTTAAAGATAATTGAGGAAAAAAAACATTGGACATGTACATCACAGTGTTAAGAAAGGATTGCAACAGATAATGCAGAAAAAAGAATTCCACTACAAGATGCTTTGCATTGGTTCTATCAGATTTCTTGGTCTGCTGCGGACAGAAGCTTTTTCTCAGGGATCTAATTGTGTTTCAGTCTGAATTTAGTAGATACAGACCCATAAATTAGCTTCTCTGAAAATATAACTTTATTATACTCTTACATGGCTGCAGATGTTTACCTTGGGAACAAGGAACAGACCAACCAAGCACTCATTCCTTAGCAGCACATACAAATATTACTGGTTTAATTTTTGGAATTCATTGCCTCATTCATCTGGCCTGTACAATTATCATTATCAAATCCATAATGCAACAGAAGGACAACAACTGAATTCAAAAGACTTTGAAGCAGACTCACTTATGGCATGTAAAGTACTTGGCAATGTAAACCTGTTATATAGTCCAAAAGGTAGGCACCTGCAGGTACCAGTTCTTCCTCTGAATTGCCTTCTTCATGGACTGTGCATGAAATCTGTGGAAGGATGCTTATCTTCTGACTTGGGTAACTTAAGCCTTTAAATCCATGTGGTTTCCATATCATTATTTAAAGGCACAAATGATCTTGCTCTGACAAAAACGAGATCAACATCAGCAGGTCACCACTGGGCTCAATGACCTCTATTAATATTAGTCTCGCAGTGAATTCAACTTTATAATATGTGAGAAATATCAACAGTAAAACATCTGAAACTACTATATTTTAATGCAGAGTCACAGAAATAGTAAGGTGCCTGAATCAGCTAAAAGGGTCTGTGAAAGAAGTGGAGTACCTTTGCTGACTGTGATTGGACACAAATTTAAAGAAAGCATTATTCTTAGTCCTTCATGGGAAAAGCATTTGTATATGTGTTTCATACATCTTTCAAAGTGAGACGGAAAACAAGTAAACCTGAATAAACCCATTTAAAAATTTTGAGAAGCAGACTATTTGAAATATTGTTTTCAAAGTTATTTCAGAGCAACTTCTAAATTATTTTAATTCAATATATTTATATAAATTCTTTGCAAATACCTCCCTAAGAGATGGGTGCCTCAACAAGTAAAAAGCCCAAACCTTTCTGTGATGATATAGAGGTTAGGTTTGACTTGATATCCTTAAGGGTCTTTAAAAACCTAAATGGTTCGATGATTCTGTTTCCCAAGAGAAGATGATCTTAAACCAATGTCATAACTTCTGCCTGCCATTTTCAGAATTGTCTTAATTCTTCCTACTTTGAAATTAAGGCTATGCTATTTTCAGGGAATGAGCAAGACTAATGCTGAGCATACTTTGTATCTCAAGTAATAATGAAAACAAGGATCTACTGGATTCAGAACTTCAGCAGAAGTCATTGGAAGTAGCAATAGGATACAAAGAGGAGCTAAAGTATGAGACATCATATTAGTCTCTTGCAATTACTCATTTCTCCAACTGCTATTTCTGAATAAAAAGACTATCGCTGCTTGGTTTCCTCACTTCATTTTCCCATCTAATCACAAAAACCAACCACAGATTATAGTAGCCATCTCTGCTTCTTCTGTACCTCCATAGCATGTCTACCTGTCCACAGCAGTACAGACGAACTGCTGGCACATTCCAGGTCCTCATCACTCCCCTGGCAAAGCTCTCCAACCCTTTGAGCTCAATACTCGAATTGCAGAAGTGTGTTACATGTAATAGTGCAGTGCAATATTTAACATAGTAAATGTATTTGGAGAGTGTGCACTGTACACAGTATGTGATAAACTACTGCCATCCTATAAAGCAAGGCATTTGATAGCCTACATGGTCTGGACTAAAAATATTGAAAATGGCAATAAGTTCAAAACAAAATCATTAAATTAATTTTGTGATTGTCATTCTTAGCCACATAAAGAAACTAATTAGAACTTAAATACAATTAGCATAATCAAATGTGCTAGAAGTATAATTACTGCAGGAACTGTACCACTTTTGACACATTTAAAACCCTAGGAAGATACTAAAAAGTCTTTGTATCCTTTTGAGGATAAAGTCCATTTTTAATTATGTATATTAATGTGTATATATTTATATAATTATTTTTTTGGCCTGACTCATTATACCTTTTTAACGGAAAAAAAAAAAGCAGCATAACTTATTCCTGGAAATTTAGCATAGCACTAATTTTCCTTTAAGAAGGCAAGTTTTATTTTCAATTATTGCTCATTTAATTTTCAATTCAATTGTTCCTTTATGCAGCACAGTCATAGTGAAGACAAATGTGCAGTTCCTTGCCAATAAAGTTGAAATTGATTTTGAGAGGGAGCTGCTCACTGTTATCAGGTGAAAATGAATCGACATTTACTGATGACAATTTGTGCTTGTCATTTCAGCAAGAAGCAAATGCTGGAAGTATTTCAGCAAAGTATTGCTGAAACAGCAAGGTGGGGGTGGCATGAAGCTTAACTGCTTATGCAAAACATTTGTTGCTTCTGCATTTACTTCCTTTTTCTTTTGTTCTGCCTCTAATAGTGGAAATGAGAGAATAAATCAGGCAGAATCACACATTAATTCTGGTTGACTTGTGTAGAACAATATGACTGATGGGAACTCTCTATTGAGCACAATACTTTTCCTTAATGCCATATGAATTTTGTCATTTATAGTGCTTTGTATTTCAGGTGCAGCTTATTTTAACTATTCTAATGACAGCATTGATTTTGCTACATTCACTTATAAAATTAAGAAGATGGAAAAGTTGTCAATGTTCTGCTTCCTTTAATATACAATTTACAATGCCCTTCTGATCATCCCATCCCCCACCTTGCTATCTTCTCTATCGTCATTATCAGAACGGGTTTCGCTGTCCCGTTTTTCTGGAAAAGCAAAAGATTGACCTCAACATTTACAAAATTTGCTAAGACACCAGTTTAATCAAAATTGGGGTAGGATAACATAGAGATAGTTTTGCACAGACTATTCCTGATGTCTCTCGTTAAATGCTGTTTAATACGTCCAACAGTGATTGAGAAATCAGATACTAAATCTTTAGATGAAAGACTATGTTTCATAGAAAAAACTCCAGAAAATTTATGTTTCAATTGATATTTTGATACTGTCAGTTATGAAAAATTTATTTGGACACTGTCACATGGTTAAAGAGTCCTTTCAGTTCAGCTCCCTAGCCAGAACCCAACAGTTAGTCAACCGAACCTGAAAAAAGTTGGATTTAACCCCTCAGGTGTTAACTGAGGGTCTTTGTACTCCTAGGCTTGATTATGAAATAAGGATTAGTTTTGTTCTTCACAGTAATTTCCTAAAATGATTGGTTAGCAGGAAAGCTTTCTGTGTTTAACTTCTCCCTTCACTGGACTTTAGGTAATAGTCAGCAAATAATAAGTTGCTAAAATCAATAGAAAATCCTGTGTTCAACAAATTGGATAATGTATAGCAGCACTTGTTTCTCTTACCTTCTGTGTGGTGAAACCTATATAGTTCTGTGCATTCAGTTAATTATTTTGTACAGTATGCTTTATTATTTTAATTTGTCTCTGGACTAGAAGGAATGACCTGGTCCTGGACTCACTCTGTTATTTCCAAACTATGTTAGGAAAATGTGAATACCCAAGTTTAGTTTTGTATCCAGTGTCTTAAGGATTATAATTGCAGCAGCCAAGGAGATCTATTTGTTTTATTAACCAATCATAGACGCAAGTGCAAGTGGCCTAAGTAAGAATTTCTTTCCTCAAAGTCAAAGCACATGGCAGAATAAACCTCCACACTGTTAATACAATGCTTTGCTTTGAGGACAGCCCAAATTCCCTTTTCTTATTGAAGTGAAATAAAGAAGCTAATGGAAAGTTACCTGCTGGTAACCTGCTGTTTGTTTCCCTATCAGCTCCTGACTCAGTATTTTCTCAAGGACTTATGCACCCAGATTGGTGCTAGAAGTTATAATTGGATGTTTTAGACCACTGATAAATGTTAAATATATGGAGAAAAAGCAGAGATTACATAGCTGCATTGTGTGCTCCAGCCATGAAACTCATGCTTAGTGCTTAGGCCAAGCTTCCAGAGGAACTCTAATGGTATGATTTTTTGAAAGTATAGTAAATCACCACATCTCAAAGATAATGAACCATCTCCCCAAGCCGATGGTGTCATTCTAATGGTCCCTCACTTTTTCTCTCCCTTCATCTTTATTTACTTTCTCTATTACTGCTTTCCCTTTCATTTGCAATTTGGTGGGTTTAATCTACCATTTCCCACTTCTAAGTGTCTTCTCTTTTATCTTTGGAAAGCACCCTTTTTTCCTTCTCTAATCCTCTCTGTGAATTCAGTACTCCCAGCGGTTCCCTAACCTGTGGTTATCTTGCTCTTTCCTATATTGCAATGCTTCTTGTAATTTCTCTGTGTACTCTCAGAATACTTTCTTTCCTCTCTGCTTTTCTTATCCTTGATCTTCCCTGCTGTTTCCTGTACCTTTTTCCTGTCTTGGTCTTTCTATTTAGGCCTTCAGTTGGTAAAGGGACCTCACTTTTCACTTCTTCCAGCTTTGACACATCTTTCAAACTTTGGGTCATTTCTCCTTTCTGTTTAGCCCTGCGGATCTCTTTTTCTTTCAGGCAGTCCTGTCTCTCAGGAAACTTCATTCGCTCAAGTCCTCCCTCTCCTCCTGTGTTATGAGGGAGATGGGACTTAAAAAACCACATTACTGTATGGCCTTACTTCTCTTGCTTTCACCTTTCATATGTTTTTCACTCCTGTCCCCTAAAATCCTTACACAACTCTGAGGAAAAGCCACAGGCAAGGAGATTAAGAAGCCAGATGGCGATCCCTTTCCCACTGCTTCCATATTTCAGTTTAAGTCAAATACTTGGAAAAGCCTGTTCTTTGACCCTGCCTTCTTTGCCGTTTGGTGTCTGCACTGTAGATTGCTGTGCAAGAAAGCTCCCATGGAAAATCCTGGTGGTGCTCAGGGATCGCCATGGCAGCAAGTATTCACAGGGAAAATGTCTGCCCTTCTTCATCTGTCCTGAACCACAACCCAGAGCACAGAGGAAGCACACACACGCTGGTTATGGCATGTTCTGGAACTGCTTGAATGACAAAAATGACCTCTGTAAGAGGAGGCAGGTTTTGCTCTCCTTTTGCTGAAAATTGAGGTAAGAGCATAACAGCTGACAACAGTATGTTGCTGACAGCTTGTGGTTTTGGTCAACAGAGAGGCCAGTAACAACCTGAGGTAAGTTACACACTTACTTTTCAGACTTTATATGATTCAACTGGACTTGGCCATTTATCACCTAGTATCACACTTTGCATCACAGTGAACAATAGGAAATTGTGAAGGCAAAAAAAGGGTTACTGAAGACAAATATTAGTCATTAAGTCTAACATCTACTTTTATGTGGCTTTTTAAACAGCATATTTTACTGTCTAGAGTCCATGATATCACCTCGTTATAGTATACCAGGTGACATAAATAAATTAACCTAAAATGACATAAATGCACACTTCCTCCACCTCCACCAAAAAACAGTAATAACCTTTTCTCAAAACACACATACATACACTTTCTTTTCTCTTCAGGAGGCAAACCCTCCTTTAAACTACCAAGTTCTTCATACTGCCAGAGTAAAACTCATGAATATCACTTTCATTTTACACTGAAAGCTTGCTCACTGATGTCTGAATTATTCCAGGGAAATTTATAATACTAAGTTCAGATTTGTGTGCAGTTTAAATACAATTCCTTTGATTTTTAATTGCAAATCTTCATCTGCTTTCTCATTAAGTGTTTTAAGATCTTAAAAGGATGTCTTATAGCTAAATCATGTAAGGTCTGAAAGAAATTTTAAAGAAATCAGGGTTTCTAATTGAACTTGGTCCATTTCATGCTTTGACACCAGTACATCTTTGTGAAATCAAAGAGCAAAATATGAAAAGTAACTACTCTAGCTCATATTAGATCACAACATATAAGATTTTTGTATCATAGTAAAACCTTTGATCAAACCTGATCAGCAACAAACAATAAGAAATACTGTTTTCCACTGGGTTGTGTGAGCGCCCTCTCAACAGATAGCAGCAAAATGTGTGCAACACATTACAGCTTTTCATCAGCTTCCTGGGAGTATATGAACATTCTTTAATAGACTCCCAGCTTTCCCTTCAGCTTAGTAAGGTGCTTTTTTCGGATTTGATTTTTCAGAAAGGGTTTGACAAAGTGGAATATCAACAGAAACCATTTCTGCTGTTGCAAGGCTCAAAAATGCTGGGGGTGGCATTCCAGAAATAAATCAGAATCATAATAGTGTAGAACAAAACCAGCACTGTTTCACTTGGAGAGAAGTGGGTTCATGGAGCAGGATTCTGAACAAACCCAGTCCAACAAGCCACATAAGTGAATCCTTCAGAGTGCGGTAAATTGGCCTATGCTGAACACTTTGCTTCTGCAGTAGGCTGCTGCCAGGGCTGAGTTACTTGGGTACCTCCCACACTGTGCTGCAGTCAGGTCTGTGAGCAAGCACGCTGAGAAGCACCTTGGCTTTTTCTCTGCAATGAAAATCTCCCCTGGAATATAAGCACAGAATTAGCAGGCTGGGATTCTGTTCTGGAAGCAAATCCACATGGAAAATTGTGTATAAACCTCATCACACTCCAAGCTGAGAGGAAAAAACAAAGGCTGTTGTCTAGCTCCAGCCCAGGAGCTGCAGTGGTAGAGCAGTAGTACAGACCTGTGCTTGTACTAAAGAAATTGGTGCTTGTTTTAAAGGCAGCTGACAAAGAATGCTGTGTTAAGGTAGACGTGGGGCCCAATGAGGCTACAAAAGATCTGGACTACTAATCTCAGAGGCACCTCTTTAGCTGTATTTTTGAAGTGTAAGGAGAATTATCTGCTCACACAGAAATACACCAATGAACTCTACATCTGGTTATCTTTTTATATGAAACATAATATAGAGCATACTTTTTTCAGGTATAGCAGTTATAGATTTTCAGGCATATATTTTCAGATATAGATATGGGAATCTCCTTTTTTCTTTGGCAGGCTAAATGATTTTAAATGAAAAATTACTCCACCACTACTTAGTCAAAAGTAGCTGATTTAGCTAGTTACTGAGTAGTACTGCTGCTGTGGTTTTCCTGATGCATGAAAAACAAGACTTTCATTCACAGGACTTAGATAAAGAGTGGTAAATGTTCCTAAGATGCACATACCATGAAAACACATGTTCTGAAAAACCTTTGAAAGAGAATGTTCTCATTTTTAAATATATACTTTCACTTAGCATGTCTGGCATTGCTACATAATTCTTAACTAAATTAGTTAAGAATTAAATTCTTAAATATAGAATAAGAGACAGAAAACCACATCCCTGCCTTACTCAAACTACAGCGTGATGTACTGGAATGAAAACACTCCTTCCAAATCCCAGATACAAAGTCAAAGAGAGGAACATGTGATAAGAATCTATTTTTATTCCAAAGACTGTGGTTCCCTGTCTTCTCAGACATGTTCACACCCTCATCACTAACATGAGAGGCAAAGGAATTAGTATGGAGGTGGTAAGAACATGCACCACTGCACAGCACAGGTGATATACGCATCTTAAAGCATCCCCATACCTGTCTAGAAGCTCTTCAAAACTACACTACATCAAAGTAGCTTACACTCTCTGTTGTTCAGCACAGAAGAATTTGCTAGCTCATTTTTAAATTTAGCATAAAGATCCAATGAAAACAGCTCCTGTTCATACAGTGCAAAAAGCCTCGCAGGCACAGGGACTATGAAACACCTGCTCATAAAGATTCAACACCAACGACAAAAAAAAAAAGTATAAAAAGCTCAAAAAAATCCCATGTTGATGGAGAACAAGAAATTCAATTGAAAGGCCAGTTTAACACATTTCCATTATGTACAAGTGTATGTGAAGACACTTGTGAGAGTGCCTGAAGAATGGAGACCTTTAGTGAAAAGGGTCAAACTAAAAGAAGTTATTAATCTAATATGGCCTTCAAATTGCTTACCACAGAGAGCCAACATGACAATGCAGCCAGCTTAGCACTAGATGATAAACAGCTTTCCGTTGATTCTCCAGATTCACATTACGCTTATATGGGAATTGCAGATTGAAACAATCTTTGCTTACACATAGATCAATATTTCATTCCTAAATCTAGGATTTTTTTTCAGTGTTGGTGGAAAAAAGAAAGAGGTTTGCTAGGTTGGATATGTCACAAACTTACTAGCTTCATTCTGGCTACTAAATTAATGCAGCATTTTGTCACTGATATGTTAGAAAGCATTATTCCAGTATAACCCACATTCACAGGATGTACGGCTAGAGTGTCACTCGCTTTCAGTGCATTATGGACCAGATATTACAAGTGATTTACTGTATCACATATTTTTGAGAGCTTGGTAGTAAAGCAAATAAGATCGTGGTGTTTTTTCCATTCCCTCAGCACAGAGCAGCAGAGCAGCTTTCTTAGGAATCAAAACTAACAGTTAAGAAATCAAAGCGTAGCACATTAGTGAGCAAGCAGAGAACCAGCACCAAGCAACAGCTGAGAAGAAGCATTAGCTTCTTCTGAAGACTGAGGATCGGCACAGTGGAAAACAGAAAGGTTAACAGTGAATTTTAGAAGATGGTCATGGCCAACAACTTGGATTACAAAAGGCAACTTATTTCCACTAAATGCAATTGCAATGAGTGCAGATGTGTTCACCCAGAGTCCTAAAGATCAGCACAGAGGCCACAAGCTCTGAGCCCTGGGAAATCTTTGAGGGCCTAGGTCATGATCTGTCTCATACCAGGAGTCCCTCCTTCCACTGGGTCCGGAAAATCCTTTCTAAGATTTTTGCTTTCAGATGGTCTAGCCTTAATTCTAAAACACGTGCCTTTCCAGCATCAATAAACTGTTACTGAAGTTATTTCTGTGCTAGAGGCCCTGACAGAACTGCTACACTGATAACCAAATGTTATACAGATAATGATCAAAAAGCAATTTCCTCTCTAACTGCCAGCACTGTAAACTCACCTTCAGCATAGGCAACACATTCAGCTGCTTTCCTTTCTATAGGACATCTGCTACATCATTGCATAGCAGAAAGGCTGTCCCTAAAACAGACCTGTGTTCCTACAGACTTCTCATGATGCCCTAAATGATGCCTCAGGGGAATCATCATCTGACTACCAGGAAAAATGGAATTCTGATAGCACAGTGGTTTTTGCTGGTGGTGAAGCTGTACAGCTCAGAGACAGACTGTACAGAACTGCTTTAAGTGTTCACGTTACACTTGTGTGTGTTACACTTATGTTCATTACACAACATCTATTGTTTAAGAAAAGTTTGGAGCCCACTGTATTTATTACTAATCAGTGTTCCACAGAAGAATATCTAAACCCTAACAGGATATGTTAGCAGATAGTTCAATGGAGCCTCGTAAAAGAGTGGGTGATTCTGTGTGAGAGAAACAGAGGCACGAATGAGTGTAAACTTCATATGCTGAAGTATATGCTATATGCCTATTATATGAAGCATATGNGTGGGTGATTCTGTGTGAGAGAAACAGAGGCATGAATGAGTGTAAACTTTATATGCTGAAGTAAGTGTGGGAAAAAAGTCTCCTATTAAAGCAGGGGTCAGATGAGTAGCGTAACTTTTCTATATGCCTATTATTTGCTGCTGAAAATATAAAAACCCCCACCACAGGAAAATAGCATTACAAAGGCAGGCTTTGACTCTCCCTAATGCATAAAAAAAACCCTACTCTGACAATTAGACATGCAATTTCTAAGATGTCTCTGAGAATTGGTAGCAACAAAAATATCTTTACCACCAGTTGAACAAAACTGGAAGGCTAAGGAATTTTGGGAAGGAAAAAGCTGAGTTTTACCTATCAAGACAAAATATTTTTAGTAGATTGCTCTGAAGAACCTGAATAACTGACAGTATGAGTGATTTTACAAGCTCATTGCTCCATACAGTGCAAGTATTTGCTCTTATTATGGTAAATAACCTCGTCAGAACAATATACAGAACATAAACATCTAATGGCAAATGATATGTTGAAGAATACCTGAAGGCTTAAATAAAGGATCCTCGCAGAAAATAATAAAACATTAGTTTAAAAGATGAATAGACACTTCTAATAAACCCTCTCTAGAATGGATGAATCAATAAAATAAATTTTTATTACAAATGAAAATCATTGCTTTAATGACACTAGAATTTGCCACCAAAACAAATTAGTGATATATCTTAGTAATTAAAACTGCAGAAACACAGTATAAATCTATCTTGCAAAGGATGGGAATTATATTGCTATTACACTATATTCCCTCAATAGATCCTGTTTAACATACACAATGCTGAATTTTGTACAGAAACTCGGAACTTTAAACCACTGAGATTTTTTTTAGTTTAATATTGCAAAGCTTTTTCTAAGAACATGCAACAGATATGGCAGTGGTTATTTAAAAAGCCAAATAGTCATACTGTGATCATCACTACAGTGTTTCTATCATTTAATTTAAGGGATAATATCAATTTTAAAATCATCTTACCACATGAAAAGATCCACTACTTTCAAGAAGGGAGAAATATCTACCTTAATATTATATTAACAAAACAGTAATTGGGCTCAAATTACCTTCTTGAGCACATTACAGCTACTATACTTGCCTTTTGGGCACATTACAACTACCGTACTTGCCTTGATTGCTTGTTCCTTCCCATTTTAAACAGCACCCACTTGATGTGACTGTAAGCAATCTGAGGTAGAAAATACATTACGCACTAGTAACCTGTGTAATGGAGCTTTTTACTGTAATCTTAATTATCATTAGAGATATAGCCAAAATCAAGTATTTTGTCCTAATTTTCTTCCAAGTTTCAGTTATATCTCGGTTTATGCTGCCTGCATGATAGCTACCAGGCTATTTCCTCTGTATAACCAATTACTGAGGGGTCAGAAGTGTCCAAGAATTCTCTCTCTGTATGATCTACCTGTGGATATGCCAGAATTGTAGTCTTTATGCTATGCTGATGAAAGTAAGTATATTAAGCTCCTTCTCAAGAGAAGAAAGAAATTCCCTCAGTTGGAAAGGTGACTTAAAAAATTATTATATTCCTCCAAATGTTAGACACAGCCAATGAACAGAATTCTGGAATCCTGTTTCTCAACAGCCTGTGGGTACCACTGCATTATCTTTCAATGCACACTTGGAGCTTTTCACTGGGGGACCCTAATTATCTTTCAATCAGTAGGCCATAAGGTTAACAGCCACACTACAGAAGGTGTAAATATCTTCAGGGCTAAGAGCGCTTGCTTGAAATCTAATTTTCTTGTCTGTAGTACTCTTATCTGAGTGTTCATCTCCATTATAGTTATGACCGAGAATTTTACTGGCTTAAGTAAACTTAGAAAGAAGATGTTATTACTAGAGTTTCAGCTTCCTCCACTTATTTTCTTTTCTTTCTTTTTAAAGTATCATGGTCTTTTAAAAAGTCACTGTCAGACTAACCTCCGCCTATGCAATGCAAGGTAATATGCTGCAAGTCCACTATCTCTGGCTGAGGAAAAAAAAAAAGTCAAAAGAGCCTATTACTTCGTGTGGCATCTATCCATTGTCTAAAGTGGAGATGAAAGCTATTAGCCTATCAGCATTAGTTTTGATTTAAACACTTTACTCTAGACACTTTCATTAACTGTGTTGACATAGCCATATATTATTCATTTAACCAGCACTTCATTGCACTCCTAATATGCAATCATGTTTTGCAAATGTGAACCTGAATATGATGCATTCAAAACCAGAGACTTGCTTGGTGTAAGTCAGAGTATTTTAGTAAAAATAAGCCTCATTAGTCTAGCTGAGGATCCAACCCTATCTCTACACCTGCAAAGGAAACTATATTTCTTCCTAGAATAGGTCCCAAATACGTCTCCATTTTTAATTCAACATCTAGGATTTATGCTCAATTCACGTTTCACTTCATTAAAACACCCATTAAAATGAGAATTTGTACCGTTATCGGAAAGGTAAAATGCTTTTATGCAAGATGCACTAAAGCTAAATGAATAATTCATCTATTTTTCAAATATAAAATTATTCATGGAATACTATCCTCTAATAGCTCCTGTTATGGAGATTACAGGCAGTTTCTCCAGAGCATTCAATAATCAGAAAGCTATGCTGGTTTATTTGGCTGAACACACTGCCCTTACAGAACACCTTTGTCTCGTGATTGGACTGTCAGGTTTCTGGCATAAACAGTTGCACTTATCAATTCAATTCTTACCAGCTTTAGAACACACGGAAATAGAGACCACACATTTCTAAAGCAATCATTAACAGTAACTTAGTAAGTGTTACAGAGCACATGAAAGTCCTACTTTTGGTAACTGTCATTCTGAGTTCTTATGAAATTTAAAATCCTTAAGTAATCCAAACTGACCGAGTCCTTAAGCAAACAAGCAGAGGTAAATCCAAGCCCCTAGCATCCCAACAACCCCAAACCAGTCTGTCTAGTTGTTTTGTGTTTTTTTTTAAAGAGTTTCAAAAACCCAGAGTACTATTAAGAGTGTATTAAACTGTAATATATTCACTAATGTCCTTCTCCCCCAGCTAATAGGATTCATAATTATCTCACTCCAGTAGCTAAAAGAATTTCCTCAATGTTTCTCTGCAGTTATTTCTTATATGCTATTTCCCTGAAGAAAACAAGCTTTAAGCCACTTCACCAGGTCTATTGCTACCTTTAATGCACTGGCAGAGCTTCTCTTCCAATCTCCAGACAGCTATTAAGATCATTTTTCTTTTGAAAAAAAAATCTCTAACCAGCCTAGTCTATTTCTGTGGTAATTATTGCTATGGTCAGACTGACTATTATGAACAGATAACCTTAACATATACACATTATTTTGAATTGTGTAGGCTTCTGTCTCCCTTCCCATATAGAAGTGTCATTATAGCTCTGCTGGTGTAATTCTATGAACAGGCGAGGCTTGTAGAGAGAAGTAATATCTTTTATTAGACCAAGAGATATAGTCGAGGAGAGAACAAGCTTTGGGCTCAGACAACTAATGAAAGTCCTCTGAGACAAGAAAAAGCTTTCTTGTTTTTACTCCAACTGTATTATTTGGTCTTATAAAAGATATAACTTTTTCCCTATAGGTCTGGCTGTCCTTGGTTATAATAGATTACTTACAACAGAGATAGATCAAAAAAGGAGTTGTAGAACAAAATAAAGTAAACCAAAAAGCCCAAAACACAGTTAGAGAAGGTAAAATCATGGCCTAGATAAATAGTAATTCCTTACATAGAATTGCCTGCCTGACAGTCTTGAAGATAGTCTCTTTAACCTCAACACCATGATAGGATTGCTTGCCAAAGCTACTAACATCTAGACCAAAACATAATGATCTGTTTTTTGGAGACAGTGCACAGGCAAGTTGCTAATTAGCATTCTGTCAGCTATCTGCAGAAAGCAGGCAGGAAATTGTATGGCATTCACACTCCGGTGAAGTTATGCGCATCTAAATGTTTTAAGAGTAAGAAGGGACTGAAAGGAGGGTTCCCCATGCATAGCTGTAGTAAAAGGAAGGATATGGAAAATACAGGCTTGCTGTTCAATGAGCAGGGGACCTAGAGATGACAAACAGGAACAGCTGAGGAACAGGCTTTCTTTGGCTGAATCTTTGCTGACAAAGCTTTGCAGCTCCTCTGCCTATTGTCAGAATCTGAGGAAATGAAGTACTACTCACGGCACAGGGAAATCAATGAGGGGATGCTTAAACAAGTGAGTCCATCGGACTGAACATGATTTATCTAATAGGGCTGAGGGACCTGGTGGAGATCACTACAAAATTCTGATGTTTGGAAGGTCATAGTGATGGGAAAAAGGCAAGAAAGAAGACACAGTGAAGCAAAGACTGTCCAATTTAACCTCAGTTACTTGAGGCATTATGGAGCAAACCCCTTTGGGAGGCATTTCCAAAGATACAAAGAACAGGGAGGTGCTGAAGAACAGCTGGCAGAGATTCCCCAGCCAAATCATGCTTGAACTGCTGTTTGCTTTCTGCAGTGAGGACTGGCTTGATGGATGAGGAGATGGCAGTTTGTTTGACTTTAGCAAGTCTTTTGAGTATATTCTTGTAGTCTTGGCTGCATTAGAAACAGAGTAGCCAGCAGAGAACTAAGTTTGTTCAGCTAGGAGAGATGTGAAGAGGAATTTTATTGCCACCTGTAACTGGTGGAGGCGAGGATTAAAAAGAAGATGGAGCCACACTGCTTCCTGGTGCTTCAACAGTCACAGGTTGCAGCAAAAGCAATGAAACACTGGGAACAGTGGACCAAAGAGGTTTTGCTTCACTGCAAACTATTTTCCCATCAAAGAAAAATCATTGTACATATCGTTACTCAAAGGCCGTATAGTCAGTATGGATGTATTGGTTTTAGCTGTAGTAGTTAATTTTCTTTGTAGTGGCTACTACGTTTCAGGTTTGCTATGAAAGACATGTCATAATACATATTTAAAGCCTCTCCTGCATCCAAGCAATTTCTACCTGTATCTTCCATCCAAACAATCATCTTTTCCTGTAAGATTCTGATTCTTCATAACCCAGGTTATCAATTAATCCAGATTGCTTTTTACAGTAGACAACTGCTCCTCTAGTTATTTGCAAATTTTACCAATGATGGTTGTCTAGTTTCTAGAAGAAGGTTGATAGAAATATTTAAAATGAAAACAAGCCATTTTCCTTGAATATAAATAGACCTCAGAACTAACAGCAGCTGGAATATGAGATAATAGAATAAGTTGATGTATTACCAGAGAGAGATAATAGATGGAGGTTTAATCAGTAGTTATTAAGGTCACCCTATGATTTGTGCTATGAAGAATACCTTTTTTCATTTGTTTATTTGAACTGTATAGCCTGAAGTTTTCCATACCAGATGTCAGTTTAGGGTAAAATAAACTCTGATATAACTCATAAGCACAGATCGTTTGAATTAAAAAAGATGGTGTTCAAATAAATAAGTAATTTTCTAGTTTCTGAGTCTTATTCAAACTTGGAAATGCTTTACAACCTGTTTTTTAAGTGAGAGTACAGTAGTAGTGTTTTAGCATAACTTCTATCAAGTTCCCCTCCTACTAGTTTTCTACTTGTTTCACACTTTCCAGTTGGAAACATTCCAGATTTTGTCTTTGACTGATGTTTGATTTTTTTTTTTAAACTAGGCCAAAAAATTTCTGACTCTTTGCAAACTTCATATCTCAGGCAAAAAAAAAAAAAAATATTCTCAAAATTAAAAAAAAAATGCTATAGGTGTCATGACCTACTTTTAATGCTATTTCAGACAGGAAGCTCAATTCAGCAAGGAAACAAACAGTCTGTGAAAAGTTTGCAAATGCTAGCTGAAGCATGTCTGAGAGACAAAGAACTCCATTTGCTATTTTTACTTTTAAGCTGTCCTACAACTCAGGGGCTAGATCATCTTGGTAAAATCTGCTTTATACACGTTTTAAAAACCTGCTAATATGCCTTTTCTTGACGGAATGGGACAGAAGTCCTAACTCATAGCTCAGAATACTAGAATTAGTAGAGCTTTAGATTTTAGCAGGCTTTATAGAGAATGTTTTCAATCACACCACAAGAGGCACTTTTAACCGTATGTATTACTAACAAAGAAAACCTGAAATTTCCTGTGGACTTCATTAAGCTGTTTCTGACAGGTTAGAAAATGGCTTGCTACTAATCAATCATATAAAAAGCCACACAACATTATTTGATGGGTTTGATTTCTGCCATTTCTTCTTTGATGAAACAATTCTTTGAGCATCAGGAACAGCTGTTTGTTCTTCAGAGCAAAGAGCTCTTTTTTCTTTTTGTTTAGTAGAATACAGAGTCTCATATAAAATACCTAAGGAAAAATGTCTCTTTCAATAGGATTAACTTGTGTGTTCTAAGGTAGGCTTGACTCAGTGATTTGTAATTTCTCAAAGCATCAGGCAGGCTATTTTATTCTAACTCAAACTATCCCACTTTGAAATCATTCATAGGCACATATCAGAATTTGAATTAATATCTTAAAAAAAACCCACAAACTAAAAAACAACACAACCATCTTTAAATGTAAAAGAACAAAAGATTAAATGACTTCTGACACTCAAGAAATAATATATTTTTTTTTTATTCTTTAGCTAGTACAGAAATCATATTAAGAAAAAATTGTGAACAGCTAAATCTTTCACTCTGGTCCTAAATCAAAGACCCAAGAAATTGATGAATTTCTACTGACTTCAAGCATCTCTGGATCAGAAGGCTTATGCACTCAGCCTCAGTTTTATTTTGTTCTTCTGAAATTCTTAAGGAATGTGGCTGGAAAACTCACTTTGAATAAATTATCTCATGCAATGAACTGTCTTAGTTTCTGGTGATTTGTTCATAGCTTTTAGGTATTGACAGAATTAATAAAAAATAGAATATGGCAAAGCCCCAGACTGTCATTTTGGCATTTCACTTTTTTGACTGGATGTCTGAAACTATTGGATCACGTTATAGGAAAGGACTCTGTGGCGCATTCTTGGCACAACTATTTAGCAGAGAATTCCCAGCCAAAGAGGGAGGATGAGTTCAGATGGATGACTTCAAGCCATACTCACAAACGCCCAGCTCTAGGTTGTGCCATGGGACTGGAAGCAGCACCAGCATTTCTAACTGCCAATGTAGGCTACAAAGCTGCATGGTATTTAATTAATATCTGCAAATATTAATTTTGGAGTCATATATTGGTTTTAATCCCCGCGTCTCTTAGTCTCAGCATTCCTAGACAAAACACACAGGCAAACCTTCTGCATGTTATTAGATTTTAGGAAATGAATTAATAAGCAAAGAAATAACAGTTGTGCAGTGGGACTACAAAGGATAGGATTAGTTGGAATACAGAAAAGTTCTCTCCTGAATTTTTTGTGTTAACAATTTTGTAAAACCTCTAATTATTACAGCACAAAACCTACAATTCTAAAATCTAGAGTTTAATATCAGGCTTCTTGGATTTTCTTTTGTTCTCTTGCCAAGCAGATGCCTTTGGTATGTACTTGCTATTCACTTTCTCTGTATCAGGGAAACAGAACAACAAAAAAACCCTATCCAAAACCTCAAAAGATGACAGAAAAGATACCGTGACTCATTAGAACAGTAAAACTCATTGCAGCTGCAGAAATGCATGTAATCTGCAGGTGTAGAGAACATGTGGAGGAAACAAACAACCACCAAAACCCCTCTTTTAGCTCAGATATAGGTTGCACAACATGTAAATTAGCTAGTTCTCACAGACCTATTCTTAAAATTTACTGCTGCCACATCATGTATCTCTTTAAGATTTATAGATAATGGATACAGGTTAATGAAATTATAAATTTTTTCTTGCCCCATCACAATTACACAAATCCATCAAAGCCCATAAGCACAAGGAAACTGGACTTAAAAAGAGTAAGTTAAAAGTAGAGTTAGGATTTTTCCCATAATGACATTACTGTCATCCTCCTCCAAGACACAGTGAAGATCAACATGAAGCCTCTTCTGTAGCACAGAACTCTGCACCTGCAATGCCTATAGTCTCATGTGTGAGATGTGCAACATACACCACACAAAATCCACGCACAGAAAAAAACCTCAAGGAAAGACACAAAAAATAGATGAAGGTCCTGGCCAAGCATTTCTAGATGCAATTAACTCAATGAAAATTCAGTATCTTTTCATAAGTCATTGTATCTTTTGATCATGGTCTGACATTTTTAGGACCCATTCTAAACCTCAAAGGGTAGGCTATCATCAACATGACCTTAAGGAATTCCTTAAGAAATTTCCACCTCACAATCCCACTTTTGAAAAAAAAGCAGAGATACAATTAACATCTTTAAAAGTATATAGTCAAAGGTAAAATGCTGACAGCTGTGATGAGAATGATTTTCCCTTTATCTAAATGCTGTGCTTTTAAAGCCATGTATATCTAAGAGGAATTTAGGTGTTGAATTTCCTCCTTGATGTAGTGTTCATATAAAACCAGCAATTTAAATAGTCATGGTCAGTGTTGGTGAACTTTCTAGCACAATATCCACTGAGTTCCAACAATTCTTCCACAGGGCGTTTATCACTCCAAGTGATCTTCAAACACAATTCCGTAGGAGCGTATTGGCAGTGATAAGATTCAAAAGAAAAGAAAAAGGATAGGAAAAAAGTAGAACTTTAAAAAAAGAAAATTATTGTCTTAATGCTGTCCAACACACAAGGAACTTATTGCCAAAGATAAACTGAGTGATGCCTGTTGACTGCAGCCATTCTGAACTATTTCATCACCTTGGTCTCTATTTAAGTCTTATCAAGGCATTCCCACAATTTGAATGGGCATTGAATTTGGCGTGTGAACTCCCATTCTCTAAATTAAGACAGACATCTCATTAGGATGCTGGGAGTATAGTTTCATAAATGCCTATCACCATTTAAAAGAAATAAACTTTTAAGAATACTGAAATGATACAAGTATTTGGTTAGATAGCTACAGGCCCAAGTTTAAGTTGGGACAGTTTAGAATGAAACTCCTGTTGAAAACAACTATTGTACCAAATTTTTCCATCTTTTTAGAAGCTTGCGATGCTCCAGCACTCTCTTTGCAACAAAATCAGCCCTGAGCTGATTACCTAGAGTCAGAGTTCTCTTTTGCGTTGAAAACTGTAATACTGACCTCATTACATTCCAGTACAAACTATCTCCTGTGAAGCTGACTCGAGCAAACACAAATTCTATTCACACTCACTGCATATAGCACTCAGGACAACACAAAATATCCTATTTTACGATATTTTGGTTTCAATCTTATGACTCTCAAAACAGCTGACAGGCAGTGGAAAACACAAGTTGAACACGAGATTACTTTTAAGAGAGGCTGAAAACTGGTAGATCACACAGACAGAATTCTATTAGCACAAGATGTGAGCTGGCCTGCAGAGTTAATGCAAGAATAGATTTCTCTTCTAAATTTCATAAGTTTGATTCCGTCTTCTGTTAATGGGAACATTGCATTTAATTATCTTTGCACAATATTAACAATCTGATACCACAAATGTGATCAATTAAATGCTTCTTACTGTGAGTGATGATTTATCAAATACACAAAAATATATCTGTAACATGGCAATAACTTAAGTGCTATGTAAAATAACACAACAATATTTTAAAACAGTAAATCAAACAGAAATTTTAGTTCAGTGATGCAAAATGAAATATGATATAGATGAGATTAACTTTTAAATACTTGAACTACAGAATCTGATGTCTATTATATCTATACTTTAAAATAGATGTCATAACTTGCTTTAGAAGCCAAGGAGATTTCTGAAACTTTTCAGAGACAGTTCTATTTTTGGCAAGAAGTCAGATACCTTTCTTTGCAAGATCCACCATCATATATGAAATTGCAAATGGTATGCATTCTCAGAAATAATGATCCAATATGAAATATTTCATTTACATACTGAATTACCTGGAAGAATTCTATTTGATTGTCAAAGATTACTAATCGTATCAATTTGATTAGTATTAATGTGAAACCCAATAAATCTTAAGAATTTTAAACAGTGCTTCTATTTTAACACAGTGATTTTGACTAAACTCTGTTCTCCATGCTCTAAAAATCATAATATCAATGAAGAAAAGTTCAGGGATCAATATGCATAGGACCAAAGAAATTCATGACCAAGCATCAAAGAAGCAGTCACACAAGAGTTTTGATACCACAAGTACCAAAGAAGTGTAGAATCATAGAAGTGAAACCCAAGTTAAACAGAATGTGGCTTTACTTGCCTGAAAGAAAATGTTTGGGGTTTTGTTTGTTTGTTTGTTTGTGGTTGTTTTTTTTTTTTTTTTTTTTTTGTTGTTTGTTTTTTTTTTTTTTTAATATGGACACAATAAATCATTCAAGCAAACCCTCAAACTCTATCTTGACTATATTTTTGAGATATAAGTGATTTGTGTGATAAGACTTGACAGTCTTACGCCTGAACTTGATGCAAAAAGCAACTAGGATTCACTGGATTTGTCTCTCTTTTTGTACCTCCTAAAAGTGTTTGGAGAAGAGTGCTATTGGCATGTTTGTTGAGATACTCATCTGTTTCTCATTATTAGAGGTGATTAGTAATATTACTTTTTATGTAAATTACTACCGTTGCTATTTCTTAGGTGATGGTATTATTACGATTATTACTGTTGTGTTTAGATATCTAATCAGTACTAATATTAGAGACATAATGGTGACTGGGAGAACTAAAGCTCCCATTTGGTGAATTATAATACAAGAAGGAGCAACCTCTGTTCCTCAATCATTTTGAGATGTCAGTGTCAATCAAGTCCTGCCTTACTGTTCAGCATCTGCTGGAAATATTTTCCTTTTCCACTTCAAGCTCAGCTGCAGCTCAACTACACCATATGTGAATTTTTAGATTTTTCTCATTTGCATTCAAGAAATAGTTCATTTATAAAATTAAAATGATTAAGACTCTGGTTTCATAAGGGTTATTTAGGGATGACAGTCAGTAACTAGTGGCTTGGACGGGATTTAAATCAGTGACGTAAATAAGGGATATTCTGTAATTTGTTACAATTTCCTGAGCCAAGCACAATGATGTTTTACACGTTCACATCAAGGAAAAGCATGTAATTTGATCAAGCTGCAAGTGCAAACTTCTTGGCAGAGCCTGAGGGAAAGCAATGACAATAATGAAATGGATAGGCAGGTTGTCAAGAGAAGTGAGAGTGCTTTCAACTGCACACTTTTAAAGAAAATCCTGCAGTGGAGGATGTGAAAATGTTGTCTACAACAGTGCCCACAGCTATCTTGGAGGTGAAGGATTAGCTTATGAACTGTGGACATACTATTATTAAATGAACTCAGATAAAGATTCAATTCATTCATTTACTTAACTTTGTTGTTGGCAGTGGAGCAAATCCTCAGTGATGTAAATTGGAATTGGAGCTATGACAATTTCTAGCATGAGAGTGTTTGACCCTAGAAGTATTTATTTTGCTTGAAAAAGTAAAGACAGTTTATATGTAAATGAGATGCAGCTTTCCAGTTTTGTATAATTTGTCAATATGGATGTTAATTTCACAAAGACTGAGCAATGTCTATTCCAGAATAATAATAGGATTTGATCCCACCAACCCTTCCTTGTAGCAGTAATCTTATTATCATGGTGGGACTAGAGGAACAAAATGAAGGCTACTGTCATGAGCATTTTCAGGTGAATGCATATCATATTGTATGATACTTTCTATTATATAATTTCTTTGATGTGTTTCGTGGTGTCTTTTAAGATAACGAGTGGTGCTAAGATCTAAAATGAAATGCTAGGACATCTATTAAAAGTTAGCTTTTTGATGGATTTTCAGGGAGTAGAATTTTTTAAAATTTGATCTGGATGTAGGTAAAAATAAGATTTTATGGGGGAAGTATCATATCAAAACTACTGCAACCCTTTCTTCTGTTTATTATAAAAGGATTTATACCTGAATGCAGAAAACATTATGGAGCTTAATGCTGTCACATGAAATGATGCTTGGGAAAATTTCCCTTCCTGGGAGTATCAGGTGTAAATCCAGATTCTCTGATTTATTCCCGCTCTTGATGGAACTAGCCTCAATCTGCAAACTGTACTTTTAAGGATTTGAAAAGAGCCTTAAAACATCTTTAAAGGCAAGAGTTCTAAATCCACTTCAATGTATGTCATAAGATCATAATACAGGCTATAGACATAATATATTTTTCAAAAAGGATAAATTTAAAGTGTTTTCTCAGACACAACACTGAATTAAATCACTTTACTTGAGAACTACCAAGAGAAAAATGCCAGGTGTAGGAAATGAATAACAGAACATTTCATTTCCATTTCACCTTCTCCTTAAAAAAATTGTATTTGTTTTGCTTTCATTTTCTTCTTACCTAATCAGCACCGACTTCAGGATTTTCATTTGACTAATGCACAGATCTGTCCTGATTGTAACATATTTGTTGTGAGACTCTTTTGATAATGTTTTCTAGTAATCTTTCTCAAAATCACTCTCTTTGTAATAAGGTTTCTAATAAAAACAATGCACACTTTTTGTGTGATACTTGCACCCTGTGATGTAAGTTTAATATAGCCAGAACTCATTTCAAAATAAAGCTAAGAAGCATCTATTCTGTTTTAATAATTAGGCTAAGCCTCTGTGTTAAGGAGCACTAATTTAATTGGTAATTAGTTAGTTAAACACACAGTCATGTTTAATTTTGTTTTGTTTTGTTTGTTCCAAGTTGTTTTCTAATACACCAATATTATTTCTGTATTCTTTGGGTCCATGACTCTACCTTTCATCCATTCTTTATATCCCTTCCTCTTTCCTTTCTTATTTCCTGCTATCTGCTAGACACAATCTCTTCAGACCTGCAGAAAGCAAAAGATATTATTCAGAAGCATAATAAAAGCAGATGGGGAGGCTTGACTTCTATCTACCAAAATGCCACAGATATCACTGGAATTTTAACCTGTACTCAAAAATAAGGAAATGTCAAACAACTGGAGCACTTTTCAGACTGGGATGATTAGAAAATGGTAACCTAAAATTCATAGCAATAAGAACATTTTTCTCAACTCAAAAGTCAATTTTCGTAATTAAAAATAAAGGAGTTCATTGTTTGGCACTGGATGGAGAATGGTCAACTTGTAAATTGACAAACATCATACTTTTAAATGGACAACCAACGTCTTCCAGAAAAAAATCTTTTTCCTATTTGCAATCTCACTTAAGCACGTGTAAGGTCATTTACCAATAGTAAGACAGGTAAAGTAAATAAATATTTGCCAGGTTACTTGAATTATATACAAAAAGCACAAAGTCAGAATCCAGGAAGACATATTGCTTTTCTTTCTAATACTTTTTCCTTGACAGCAACTACTGCCATTGTCAGAAACAGGTTACAGGGCTAGGTCAAGTTTTAGTCTGAATTTCTACAGCAGTTCTTGTCCTAAAAGACTGAAAGAGCTACATGCCATATTGCAGAGCATTGCCAAAAGAACATCACTGATGTTTAAATTTCATCCATAACATTACTGTTATGCAGGATAACACATACCACATAAGCCTGCTTAGTCTATTGGAACCTGAACACATTTTAAACAACTAAATACATGCTTCATTGCTCTGTTATTATTTTTAGCAAGGATTCATTTAATCATGGCCTTAACTATTTGCCTAAACCTGGCCTTGTGCATATTTATTTCTAACTTCTGTACTTGAAACTAAAATCCCTTATAAGCAGCCTTGCACTTTGAAAAATTATAAAAGAAAATAATTAAACAGCAGTTGCCTACTTCACTAAGACAAAATAATGTTAAATTATACTCAAGAGCCAAAAGGTATTTAAAATAAATAAAATGATTAAGACAAAAAGCTTTGTTTATTTTCACTGAAAAAGGTAAGTTGCCAAGGGAAAATCTCCTTCCCATTTCATCCTCCCTCTCCCATTGCCATACCTTGACTTCACAAATAAATAAGTAACACACCTCTTCAGTAGACTCCTTTCTACCTATGGAGCTGTGGGGTTGCAGAATTTGCAACAGGGACTTATAAGTCATGTTCTTTTTAAAAAATAAGGTAACATAAGTTTCTTGTCAAAGAAGATGTAGCTAGAACTTCCATGAGCTGTGCTTGTGCAAAAATATTCTAAAGGTATAAAACCAGAATTCAAGAGATCCTTAAATAAGGTTATTTCTTTTCTTTTTAATTTATTGTTCATTATGTACATTTTTATTTCTTTAAAGACTTACTATAGCATTGTTTTATGAGTCAGCACATACCAAATTTGTGGTCTTCTCTTGTCTAGATGTAAGCCATGGGCCTACACAACATATATTTTGCAGTCACACTTAAAATTTTCAAGTTGTCAGATCTCTGTATCATTTATTATTCCTGCTATCATCTCAGAATATTTTTATGCCTCCAAATACTTTTTTTTTTTTTTTTTATCACCAGGGAAAAGAGCCAGAAAATCTAGCAAAGGCGACATTCACATTTTCCAAGAAGAAGTTTCACAGAATGCAGGTAAAGGTGCCCTTCATGTTTCCAAAGTGCTTATGTTCCCTTGATGCTCAAGGTTTAGTATCAACTGACTGGGAAATAAAAAGTGAAAAACCCAATGCTTCCAAAAAGACTTTAAAAAATATAAATTGTTGGCCAAAGGTATACTGTATACTTCAGAAAAACTCTATCTTACTACATTTTCCAGTGAATGAAAAAAAATTATGTATCTTGCCTGCCCTGCCAGATTATCAGGCAATTCAGTTATCTCATTCTCTGATAATTACTCGGAAAGAAAAAAAATTCCTCCGTTTATATCACATGTTTCACCAACATAAAGGTATTTCACCATCATATATGTAAGTAGAGCAAAAAGTCATGACACATAAAAAAAAAAAAAGGAGACCAAATTTAATTGATGGTGCTGAGGTTTATACTTCCATTAGGTACTTTACAAGAAAGTGGCTGACATCTATTTTGGTAGATGGGTATGGAAATAACTAATAGAAGCATTATTACTTTTATACAGATGTCCCTCTCCTTTTCAAAAAAACCACCATCAAGTCAAATGTTGCCCAATTTGATTGCAGGTGATGAAAGGTAGTTAGTACCATCTTTCATCTGATTTCTGAGAGGAGCCTGAACTATGTATCATTTACCTTATACACGTAAGACTGGATGCCAGCACTGCAATCCTCTTTTCTCCCTCCTCTTAAAGTCAGTTTGCCTAAATATTTTCCAGTTCACTGATTTTTCTTCTTAAGTAAACACTGACCTTTCCTTGTACTCCTATCTTTTCTCTCGAGGTGTTTTAACATAGCCCTGACCTTGGAAAACTAAACCTGTTAATTTTAGCTGGAACCAGACAACCTGGCATTTCCAAATTAATGATCTAATCAAACAGGCCTATAATGCTAAAACAGTGATGACAGGTAACTCGGTCATCAGTCTAAATGTTTGCATTTTGCTTAAATTTCTTCTGGCAGGCATTTCAGATTAAGTTAAGAAGAATGCAACTCTTGCAGTCTGAATAGTACCAACCCGTTCCCCACTTGGGTGGGGAATACATGAGGAAAATCTAAACTGCATCAGGAAATGGAAGGTTGGTCTTCAAAGAATGTTGTTTGGAAGGAGTTAAAAATATAATATTTTCCAGCACTAATTTTGCATGAATAAACTTTAAACAGCACTGTGCAATAATTGTGAATTTACACGGGCTTTTATGGTGTTGAGCTACTTTTCTACTTGGGTTTGCACCTTACTTTTTAACACATTGTTTCAGGGTATCAATGAGATTTTTTTACTTTTTGCAAGTGGAAAAAGACTTTGTTTCTAACAAGATGTAGAATAATGATCTAAGCACAGCAAGGGGTCACAGCTCAGAGCAAATATCTCATTTCTAGAACTCGGGTATAGCTGGGTGCGAGCCCCTCTCACAATATATCTGTGCATCAGGCTCACTTGAATGAGGAGACACAGCTTCTGTGTCTAACACCCTTCCTGAAAATAGTTGTCCACAAAAAGCTAAGAAAGTAATTCAACCATAGGCTATAAGAAAAGCTCATGTTGACGTTCCTTCTCTGACATAAAATCCCAATGCACATGGAAAATGTTTACTTGTATTTCTTGGATACAAGCTGCTTTTTATTTAATCAGTGTAAAACTTCATGTTGTCTCTGAAAGAAAATACTCCAAGTACTGTATAAGGAGAGATTTTAAGATTTTACATCTATAGTATCAATAAACCTAAGACAAGCTTACACAATTGCAGTTCTGCCTCACAATTAAATGTTTTCACACAAAACTATTTAAGGAAAATATATACAATTCTTCATCTACAGTCAGACAAATAAAAGTGTTTTTGTAGTAAACAGGCAACATAAGATATTTAAGAGCAACTAAGAAAAAGACTATAAACTCACCACTTTCAACTTTAATGGAGAAAGAAACCCTGAGATTTCATGATTAACCATAAATGTCATGCAGTGCAGAGTTTCCTTTACAAAAAAAGATGTCTCAAAATGAAACACAAAGTAATTCAGACCACAGCTAAGATGGGAAAAGTAGCATAAGAAGCAATTAAGAGAAGAATCAGATATGTAGGGGGAAAAAAAAAAGCCATTTAAAAAAGCAAATGTGGATAGCAGTTTAATCTCAAGACATAACATTGAATTTGCCTGCACAACATCAGGATGCTTTAGGAAATGGAAGAAATCACAGCAAATATTGCAACAGGCAGGTCAGGCTGGTCTACTCCACCATGCCAGAACCTGATAGGAACCATAAAAAATGCTGCACAAAGATGGGACCACCCCACTGTTCCACACTCCAGAATAACCTCATGGGCCTTGCCTGCAGCATTATAAAGCTAGGCTTGCCACATTTCTCCCATACTGAGGTATAACATCCTTCTCTTGCCAAGGAGAATCTTGCCTAATTCTGTTCTAGAGTAGTTGCCATGTACCTGGGGATTTTTTAGCTTATATATTATCTGGTTTCAGATGTCAGTTCAAAACTTACAGACAGAGTTATGGTTGCACCTACTGCATTCCTACCCTTCTTCCTCAGTCTCCTAACTAGTCACTGCTCCACACTGAGCCAGCAATCTTTCTTTTTTGGAGGCAGTAACACTAAAGAGTGCACCTGGTGGAGCTCAGGAGTATTTGCCATCTAGCCCTTGCTTACCTTGCTCTTACTACAGCTTTGCTGTACACAAACTATTCAAATCGGCACGGTACATGGACTGTCTTCTGAATAATTTACTAGTAAAAACAATTACACAGTAATTATTCTTTGGTTACCAGTGCTCAGAATTAAATCCTGTTATTAGCATATGACGACGATTGCTCAACACAAACGTGTTTGCGCACATAGGTGAATGCATTGTTGGAGACTGATGAAGATAAAACCATATAGTAAGAAATTAGGCTCTGTGGAACATGAAATTTTGCAACCTATCAGATACAATTGTAGAGGGATGAAGATCTTTGAAAAAGCAAAGTGAGTATAGTTGATAATTATATTCCATCTTGCAGCAATATCAAGATTTTAAGGGTGTGGCCCAGTCATTCATAAATATGGTGCTAAAAGCCCGAGGAAAAATGTTACATTTATTACTTATGTGAGTAGTTCACTGATTTCAACCACTGGAATAAATTCAGATAAACAAACAAGTGAGGATATATAAAAGGGATTATGCTGTTACACACCTACTTCTCATCTCACTTTAGCATTTCTGCTGTGCAACACTGTAACTCAATCTTAAAATAAATAATTAGGGGGAAAAATAAGTGTATCTTTCAAAGTCATTTTAATGGAAGTTTACATGAACACACATGTCCATGCACATACACATACATCAATACACACTTGATGATCATGAGAAAGTCAAAGACCTGTGCTTACAAGCATGGCCACAGATTTAGACTGCATACGTTTCCAGATAGTTAAGCTTCCACAATCTAGGTCTGATTTTTATAGAAGTTCTATAAAGAGACAATATCAACTGAAATCAATGTCTCATTAGATCAATCCTCACTGTGTAAAAAAATTCAATCACTTTACATCCAGAGGACAAAACATACAGCTTTTTTTCACCTGTAAAAAACCCCTGAAAAACTCTAGCGGCGTCCACAGATTTGTAGTTCTAATTTTATCTAGAATAAGCACGGAACAAGCAAGACACAGTGCATAGGTCAAGTGAACTTGGGAATATGGCATCCACAGAGACAAATTTCTCCTACCTTTCTTCTACCCATGTCAAATAGGCGGAACTCACGTCCAGGAAATAGGGGAAAGGAAGAGGCCAGGTTGTCAAGTGAACAGAAGAAAAAGAAAGAGATAGAAAGATTATTCCCCGCCTAAGCATTGAGAGAGGTAAAGAAGAAATAACTGAAGAAGAAAGTGGAAAGGACCTTGCAAGGCCACCTAACTTCAGCAGTTTTTATAAAGCAAAGGTAATTGTAACTATACAAACTTTAAAGACCAACCTTAGGCTCATACAAATGTATCAAATCATCCTATTCCCATGCAACGTTTGCTAAGCAAACTGCAGTTCGCCATCAGAGTACAATATGATGCACTTTAAATTAAAACTCTGTACAACCTCACTGAATGAAGAAATTGGCTTCTGGCTGTTAAAGATAGGCACATCTGCATTAAATACAAGCCAAGGGAGCATCCACTGAGTAGTAAGAACATGAATTTTTTTTTTATTTTTATTTTTTCTTTCTACCTAGTTTCCTTTTTTTTTTTTAAGGAAGTTTTTATACTAAGCATCAAATCTGAAATGACTGTATTTGTTTCCTCCTATCAAGTAACCCACTAAGTTAAATGGTCTTGCCCAATCAAAACCATATTGGGCACAGTTTCTTCTTATATAGTGCAGTATTTAAGTCAGATGAATGGAAACGTCTATATGAATCAAGCTTGCTTATTAAAATGCTTCATTCAGTTAACAGGAACTCATTACTTGATTTATTATAATCCCATGGCACATCAGTAGCCTATAAGTGCCATGTTACAATATTTAACAAAAGATAGACTATTAAATAAAGTATTTGTGAATAAATCAGCAGCAATTTGTCTGCAGTGCCTAAGCATGAGCAAGGTTTTTGGCTGATGACTTTTTCCTGTTTGGTACACAATGAAACTGCAAAATACACTTTAAAATCTTCAATTATGTTGCAAGTTACAGTGTTTGTCATTGGCGTTTTTAGTCTGACATGTATCCTTTTGTTCAAATAACTCTGCCTAATAAAATGTCCATATCTTTTTCTAACTACATAGCTTTCCTATACACTTGAGGTTTTAAATGCATTTTAAATATTAACAAAGCTTTCATTAAAATGCAGAAACAAGGGTGGGGGAGATATTGGAAAAGGCTTTCCTTTGTCTCCTTTACTTTTATGTGGAAGTATTAATCAAAACCTTCATTAATATTGAATGAATTCAGAGTCTTCACACAATTGGAAGGCACATTACTTCTTATTTACATTACTCTTACTTTACGGTACTCTATTTAATGAAAAATTTAGGAGTCTGAGGATATTTATGCATGTATAGACAGTGCTATACTGCAGAAGTCACATTCCAGGCAAATTTACAGATTTACAAAACAGAGAATTGAAATTCAATAGCAATCTCAAGCAGCATTTCAAAAATATGCATTTGATATGACATGTCCAACTCTGGGAGAAATTGATTACTGAGTGCTCAAGACTTAAGATTTCCTTCTTTCCTTCCAAGACTTGGGGTGAAAAGAACATGCACTGTTCACAGACAGAAATATCCACAGCCTCTGGGAAACTGGGAGAGAGCAAACAGAATTATCAGCTGTGCTGCTAAATACAGAATTATGGGAGGAAACAACATGCCTGTTATAAAGTCACAAATAGTAGAAGCTGTCATGGCATTTAAAGTAAAGTTCTTTTTTAGACAAACAGTGTTAAAGGAAAAAAGGGTAAGAAGAATGGAACAGTTTCATGTTAGCAGAATATTACTGGTATCCCAGCATCTGTATTGTTTGACATATTCATACACGATCTAGAGAAGCTGACGAACAACCGAGTAGACAAAGTTTGTTTAGTGTGCAAAATAATTGTATGACAACAAATTCAGATATATCTCACGGTACTGAGTGACTGTAATATGACAACAGATGACATTCAATGTTGATAAAGGTGAAGTAAAGTAAATAAAATAATATTACACTGAAACAATATGAGCAAATATGCACTCTCACCACTCCTCCCATTGATGCAACTCTTCATCCCTTTATAGAACTGCCTCCCTTTCCATGCTTACGACTCTTGCATATCTAGACAGAAGCTTCACAAATTGAATAGTATTTTTATTTTGACAACATTGGTTCTACTAGATTTGTCCAGCAAATGACTAGTTTTGAAAAAATATAACCAGGAAAAGTCACTTCCAGTGGGAATTCTGCTACTGAACTTCACTGGGGTCAAAATTTCACTTGTGGATTCAAACAAGTAATTAAGAATTTCACTAAAAGGCTTTTGGAATCCAAGGAAGTAGAGGACTTGGGATCAGGTTTTAAATTTGGGAAAAAAAGATAGCACAATGGACAATTTCTACAAGATAAGCAGAATGCAGCAAAACTTACATGACATAACATAGATTTTTTTTTTTCCCTATTAAGACTTATTCATAACTTCAGGCTATGACATTTTTAATTCCAAACAGCAACACAAAAATGAATAGATAGATATGAAACTCAGAACAAATTTGTGAGCTCCAGTCAATATTATGACTGTACTGAGTGAGCTGAATGATATAAATAAGGATATTAAATTCATATTCATAGTGAACTTGTACGGTATACACTTATCATTATTCAGTATGTGATGTGAATTTTATAAACATGTCTCCAGTTAATTGCCTCTGTTAGAAACCCACTTGAGCATTTTCATTATATGTATTACATCCAATGAAATTAAAGGATTTTTAAAAATTATTTTGCGTCATCATATGGGAATAGAGAGCTTTTCATTTACAGTATTTTTATTTGCTTTGGTCAGTTCTCTAAATGCATAAAGTTCAAAGCTGATCTATGTTTGCTCTGGATGATACAAAGCAGCTGCTTCTCTCATGCCCTGAGATTTTACAAAAATAAACAAAGAAATAAAATTTCTTGTGTTAGACCTTCTCCAGGACTTTTACTAAGAATCAGGTTTACTTTGGTTTTCTTTGGCTTCACTAATGTAGCACACTGATATTTTTCACTTCAGAATGAGTTTATTTTTGCCTACAAGATTACACTGCAAACATAATGATAAAATTTCCAAAAAGGAAACTAACTTAAATAGTGGCATCTCTTGAAAAAACAAGCTATTGTGTAAGCATATATATGAGGATTAAAAGAAAACTCAGAACATAATAAAATCCTTTACATTTATATAATTTGCCTTATTTTACAAAAGATAAATGAAACTTTCCCATCCAAATTCCATACTACTGGAAATACTTCAAATCCACTTTGTAATTTCTGGATTATAACTGTCTTTCTCCAATGTAGTTGTTGAAGGTTGTAAATTTGTAGGCAGCAACTTTCAATTTTAGCATAGGAATATATCCAGGTACCATGCATATTGAAAATGAAACTGAAAACATTTTATAAAGCATGTTTGGCTCTGTAAAATTTGCAGAATTGTTCATTTGTGACTGGTTTTGTAATCTTCAAGCCACAGGTTATTGCAATTCAAGACACACCAACTGCTGATGTTTAGGGTGAAAGAGATAAATTTCAAGAAGTGACAAGAGAGAAAAGCAGCTTAAATTTATTCTAACAAAACTACTCACATTCTGCACATGCAAAATCAGAAGGGGCTTGAGGGGGTCACTTGTTTGAAGAAGCTACAATACTTGTGGGGAACAGCTAGTGTCATGCTCCAGTCAGAGCTCCTCCCTCTGCTTCATTATACCCATCTAATTAAAGTTAACTATTTGGGAACCCATTTCCTGGTGCCTTTCTAATTACAGATCAGAGTCCCCACAGTCATGTGCATACCAATTATGCATTTAAAAGAACTGCTTTTAGTGACAGCCTAGCAGGCAGAGAAGTGAAGTAAATAAGAAATGTGAAAAAGAGAGGTGCAATGTTAGGGTTCAGGGAAAATATATTACACTAAAATAGAGGCAATGTCTTTCTCCAGTCAGAATAAAAATACATAAATGTATATTCACAGGGTAAATAAACGTCAAGTGCTATAACCACAAAGACCAAAGAAAATGAAGACACTATTTGTGCGTGTGTATATATACATATGTAACTGGCTGCAGATATCTATGAAGCAGCCATCATATATATGTATCTGGTGCACTAAAATTCATATTGTGAATTCTAGGAAGCACAAAGTCTACTCAACCTAAGGAGTTTCCAAACCTCCATTTTTATTAATCAAAGTACAAAAAGGAGATGTCTCCATTCCAGGCTAGAGTACTACCTCAACCTGAGGATTGCTGAAGATGCTGCTTAGACCATTTGATACCTCCTTGCCTCTGATACTGCAGTGTAGGTACTACACTCATAATGGAGACTTACAAATTTTTCAGTTCTCTCTCTATATACAGCACATGTCTTGCCCTGTCTTTACATCCCACGAATAGTTGTATAGCTGGTCTTCTTTGCCAGCTATTCAAGGTTTTACTGTATGTCACAACAGATTTAACAGGTAACTATCAGGCAAGATAGTTCAGGCAATCAGTACAGTTCCTTAAAAAGAATAAGAAAAAAGACAGTATCTATCAAGGTGTGAAGCTGCACAGAAATTGTAGCACAATAGAAGGACAAGAATAGGATTGATTAGAAGCTATGATATGTTCACAGATCATGCTGGGAATCTCTGGTAAGCACAATGCATCTTTAATGCAAATCAATATAGACAGTCTGATGATGGCCCTTGAGAAGGGAAGTGCAATCAAGCTGCCTGTCTGAAAGACAGAGCCAGTCCAGCAGCAAGCGCACAGGTTCTCTCCAGCATCAACAGGAGTGAAGAATTCATCTGATAATTATGGCTGTTAAAATGATTTTCACTGTTAAGTAGGCTGCAAAATTTAGGAAAATATTCTGGGTTTTGCCTTATAATGGCACAATTACTCATCGACAGAGCACAGTAGCACCATTGTGGGGAACTGCTAACAAACATCAGCTTCACAAGCTGCAGATGACATACAATTTGAACAGAAGTCATAAAGTTTTCCCCATATTGTCTTGGGAGCTTCAGAAACCCGCTCTCAGAACCATGAAGTTTTGTAGTAGCTTTTTTAAAGAGAGAAGTTACAACCTCCCCCAAATCTTATTTCCAGATGCTCAGCTGTAATTGTGTAGGCCCTGTTCACCAAAGAATGGTAGGTGGGTAGTCATTTTTATAACATTTACTCATTTATTTCAACACGGTGTCTAGATTTATACTTCTTTCTATGAAAACTCTTCAATAGTCTCACTGTCTCCAAAACATATGGTCCTAACTCTACTGTTTATAGTGACAAAAGAGAGTAGGAGTAAGCAGTGATATTCAGAAGAGGAAAAATCCCTTAACATTAGAAAACTCAGTGAACTTCTAAAACATAGTTTATATTCCTCATTAATTCAGGACCTTGGATTAAACATAGATTTTTAAAATAGGTTGAACTAATTTCCTCTATGTCCTGTTGTCCATAAACTCATGTGTAATTGATCTTGCAGAATTTTGAAAGTAAAATTGTAAGAGGGAAAAAGTGTACTGCTCCCCTAACATCCACAATTCTCTCTGTAAAACTTTGATTTCTTAAAGGTATTTCACTGACATTTGAAATGCTAAGAACTATATATAGGTACACTGTTGGCAGCAAGCTCTGCTCCTGCAGACTAAATGCAAAGGAGATGAGAATGCGTGCACCAGCACTTGTGGTAGATGGTCACAGTGATTAACTTTCCCCATCCTTTTGCCCCCTGCCTGAGTAAGTGTGGTGGGGGACAGAGTCAGGAGGGGCACCTCTGCGATCCTGTCAGGCAGGTCTAATATGAATGGTTTGATACCCAGGCCCTGAGTTCATGAAGAGCTGCACATAGAGCGGCACAATCCCCAAAGCATCTGAAACGAGCAGAAAGCTTTCCAGGACTGCACTGCGCATATGTTCTCTGCACATCATATATTTTCACTGGGGGAAAGAATCAGAGGGAAAACAATGCTAATCATTACCTCATGGAATAAAACTCACTCCATGCAATCTTTGAGACTAGATGCCACCGTTTCCCTTTATTGCTGATTTTTTTCTTTTCTAACATACTAAACCAGTTTTCATCTGGTGAAGCATCTGAAGATGTTGGATGACGGTAAGTTAGGTACTTGAATTCATGGCAAATAGTTTTACTACCAGAAAACACCTTTGCTTTTCATGGTAAAACCCCTTAACAAAACAGTCAAGTAACCAAGAAATCACAAATTAATATACAGTGCTTAAAATTTACATGGATAAATTGTTGTAGAAGTTTCATTGACCATACAGTTCTGAACATTTGTTAAATGGATTAAATACTTCTAGAGCTGTACTAATGCCTTAAACATTATTACTTCTGCACCTAAACTTAGGAACCTAAATCTTTAATTGACCATATAAATCCAAGTGTTTTCGTCTTCCCAGATGCTTCAGACTCTCAGATCACATTAACTTTGTAAATTTAGATCTCTAACCCCTACTAAGCAAAAAACCAACTCTCCTTGTTTCTAGTGTTTTCATCAAGTATACTTTCAGTGTGGGATGATATTCCTGTCTCTTAGGAACAATTATGTAGATAAAATTAACAGATATGTATTTATTTATATTACACACACTTAAAAACACAGCTAAAATTGCTTTTAAACAGTTTACTGTTTCATCTTACAATTGTACAAATTAATCATTAACATATACCTCTTTTAAAAAAAAAATTATTGATGTATTAATTTTATAAATAGCCAAAGTCCCCAGTCTTTCTTGTGGTAGGGTCTGTGGGTTATCTTATTTACTGTACATTCCACCACACCGTTTCTAAAGTACTAAAGGTCATAAATGAAAATTTACACCTAAAGGGTGTCTAACATAGCTAAGGGATTTCAAACAACTTTTCTGAATTTTCTGGAGAAAATTTTGTCTTGTTGGAAGAAAAAAAAATATTAAGCACTTCAGCAAAAAGTATAAATATGTACACACATATGTACTTTTGCACATGAAGAATTCTGTCTAGTCTACAGGAAGATAAAAACAGCTTACAGCGAGGAGGATCTATCAAAAATAGTAACTCAAGCCAACAGAAAAACTAATCCAACATGCGACAGAAAGAGCATGCAGTCTAACAAACCCACTAATTACCAAACATTAGGAACATTTAAAGAATAAAGATTAAGGAGTACCACATAGCAGAAAAAAACAAACCTGAAATGAGATAGAAATGGTCATAACAAGTAATATCCAACATGACCAAAGACCATAGCATGACATAAGATAAAACCATAAAATTAAATAATCTCTTTCTTATAAACCAGTTGTCAGGACTCCTGGTAGCTCTAATGAACTGCTCTATCAAAGCCTAAACCCCAAAATAAACGACAAGTGACCCTATTCTAATTCCCCGTTCAAGTCACTTGGCTCATTAAACACTTACATTAGAGTGATAAAAGTCTGATGAGAAAGCCATTCGGCAGAACAAGAAGAAAATACAATTTGATAACTTCCCTGAATCTATCTATCACTGTGTTAGGGAGGGGCAAAAAACCCCCACTGATGACGAAAATGTTAAGAGTTAAGAAGGAAAGGGCAGAAGTCCTGGAGGTTAAGGAGAAAAGAGAAACCAAGAAGTAAAGCTATTAATCTCAGAAGTTAAATGCCAGGCACAATTTCCTATGCCTGTCTTAAGCATAACATATTCATTATTGCTATAAAGAATACTGTGATGGCAAAGCTCTGAATTTACCATCAGCTCTTGGGAAGAGAGGAAATGGTGTGACTTCACATTCAAAGAGGGGTCAACTGAAAGAATAGACGTAAAAGGAAGATAGAGGCCAATAATAAATGCTACTGTCCATCAGCAACCCTTAAGTCTTTTGCAGGCTTGCAGCAAGTGATCCCTTCCAGGATCTTAGGCACCCTCTGACATAAGAGATTTCCAAAAGATGTGTGATGCCCAGTCCCCAGGAGACAAAAGCCTCAGGGCTTTAGCAATGAAGACCTGGAGCCAAAAGTCTATTTCACCTTTGGGTCATCCAGGATTTCTGAACATCCTGTATTTGAGGCTGGGGAATCTATTTGCACACAGAGAGCCATGTGGCCTAAGGCTTAATAGGAAAACTGTAGTTTTACTAAGCCACTAAGTTTTGGGTACATGCACCTATATGTACATACATTTATGTGCATACATATCAATGAGATTTAGTATGAACTTAAAATGAAACTGAGCTCAGCCAAAAATTTGTCTTGGCTGTCCCAGATCTTCCTACAGCTCTGTGTTTTAAGGGAGGGATACAATTTAAAGGCATTATCACTATTTCTACATAAATAAGATATACAAATGCTAAGTTATTTGAGTCTTAAAATTACGAACAGGCACTGCACTGGAAATTATTCTTATTAGTTGAATTACAGGGAGAAGTCTGAGGGCAGTGGTAAAAGGCTAAAAAATAAATGTTTCTCCCTGATTAGCTTATCAGCTTATTTGAAATCAGTAGTAAAAGCCAGACAGCGATCTCCTAACTGTAAAAGGGGAGCAGAGGGGGTATCTGTATCCATCTCACACTGACTGACTGTACTTGGAACCCTTGGAAAGCAAAGATAAAGCAAAAGAAACAACATAAAAGGCCAGCATAGAAATCAGCCATATTTGTTCTCTTCCCACACTTCTCCCAAAAGAGTGTTTCCTTCTCAAAACTCCTCCACATTGGCAGGGGCACAGGAAAATGAACCTCCTTCCTGTTGTATCACCCAGCAAGGTCAGAAAATAAAAATTAAGAGGAAAAGAGATGTCTTGCCATTCCATAATGTTATCAAAGTGCTTTATCCTACCACTCACCTTCATCTCCTACAAGCTTGTTACATTATTATGTCTCTAATTTGCACCAGTTCTCAACCTAAAACTCATCTTCAAGTGGAGATTGTCCAGACTAGTCAAATCTCATATACAGGCTATGTGGAGAAACACCAGCCACCCAGGTTTCTATTTCTAAGTTAAAATGTTGGTCTTTCAACTAATACAGAAATAGGCAGTAGAGAATACCGGCTAGTTGTGAATCTGTCTCCTTCAAAAATGCAATAGGGAATGGGACATATCCCACAAGACTGACTTGAAATAACAGCTACACAAGAAAGAAGGCAAGGAACTGCACGGCAGCCCTGAGTCACTTTGCAACACTGTGTACCAAGATTTGCTGCATCAAATATACTGCATTTTTTAAAAGGTTCATGATTCTTCTTTTTCTGTTGTGTTGAAACAGATATGATTCTTTCCCTTTTCAGTAAAGACAGGCAAAAAATTAATAATCATCTCTCAACTTGATTCTTGAATTGGTTTTGCTCCTTCTAATTTCCTGCCAAAGTATGTAGTCACTTTGTAAGGTGACATTTGCAGAAGCTCCTTACAGATTAGTTGGCTAAACTGCTGGGGAGATGAGAGAATTCATATAAAGAATGACCTTCATTCATTATAAAGTCAGACCTGCTGATATTGCCACATGCCAGAAAAGTCCACCCACTCCCCACTTGATGCTCAGGGACTGCTGCTGCTGGATGCAGACCACAAGCAGGACAGGAAACAACAGCCTGGATGATCTGCAGAGTTCCTGATAACCCTCTGGTGAAAGATCAGGTCATGGTGCTGCCTAGTGAATGCCAGATAGGAAAGGAAAAATAGTAATTTGTCCTGGAAGACATTCTGCAAGTTACTTGGAGGGTAATAGCAACTTCAGGTAGCAAACATGCAAATCCCTCCTCCTTGTGAGCATCTGCAGGCCTTCCTTGTCTTTCCATCATGATTTGTCTCCTTTTCAGCCTCCTCCTTGGAAGCCGCTGCATTCTTGGTTTAGATCAAACTTTCTACTGCTAACATGTCCACTTCTCTGTCCCTTTAAAGCAAGCAGCTCAGGACAGGGGCACTTGCCAAAATTGCATTTGGCACAGAACAAGTCATTGATCCATATAAAAACATCTAACATATTAACAATTTTGCTATGCTACCAACAATGGGAAACTGTGGTTTAATATTTCCCAGTACAAAGCAGCATGCCTGTGCTTCTGCAACAAGAATAGACTCTGAATTGCTTATGTGGCTTTGGGCAAGTACCAAATTTCTTTTCTTCTACTTCTTTGGCTTGAAAAACACATTGGCAAAAGATAAGACATGCGGTGGTTTGTTTTCACTCATTCGATCCTTCATAAATATTGCCATAACTAAACCTTCCAGAATATATGGCAAAACATAACTTTCATCAAAAATGATCCCTTTGGGAGCTGCAAGCTATAGATACAATATCAATGGCACTTCTAAATTATAGTCCCCCCTGCATTCATAGCCTTTCTGAACCAATAATGTTATGACTGAAGAATTTGCTTAATTACTTTGAAGTAAAATGCAGAGTTGACTGAACTTTAACTACAGCTCTTGATTTAATCAGATTTAATCACAGCACGGAAATCGAAGCTCATGTTTTTGTGATGTGCTTCAACAAAAACTTTCATAATAGTATGTGTTTAGGAAATTGGTTGTCATTTAATGCTCTATGTATAGGGGTATGTGAGCCCAAATATCAGGCAAGAAGCATGAGTTCAGGAGTAATTCAGGGAGCTTGCAAAACTTGATCTTTTTTTCACAGAGATTTGGAGGACAAAAGATACTTATAGGTTTTGAAACTAAGCTGTGAAATTAGCTAGACAATATCTCGAGATACCTTTCACGGTTTAGAACTGCCTTCTAGGGCAGCGCCTCCCTCTACATGTTTCAGAGGTAGATTATATGAGTTAAAATATGCACTTCAATTAGCTGTCTAAAATTAATAGGTTTTAATAAAATAGTGACGAGTTCATTATTCTAGCAAGCAATTAAAATGTCATTAGCTTTTTCACTACTCACAAGACACACAGAATTTGTTAGGTGCTTTAAAAACATTACTATACAGCAATGGAAAATTACACCTTGTCATGACGTTTGTATAAGGTTGAATCACACAAATAAATAAATAAATAAATATTTCTATACACATAAATCCACATATCATAGACCAAACCAAGGAGCTCACTTACAAACTTCAGGCTTAAATGAACAGTACAACCATCACAATTTCCTGGATACTTATTAATTCACAATATCCAAGTTGTTACTATTTCCTAGAAAACCACATTTGCACCTAAGGAAAAATCCTTTTTGTTCTTAAGGTTTGTGAATAGGAGACCAGTTTTAACTCTCACCAAGAGAGGGCAGTGAAATATCTCAAATTATTAAAGGATCCCACACGTAAGCCACATACCTTTATAGCAAGCCTGATAGAAAACAATCTCTGCAGACATTTAATTTTAAATTCTGTGGAGCATTCAACTGATGCTGTATTATTTTTAACTAACATCCTCCCACTATACTCTAGTGTTTACAAAAAAACTGGAAAAAAATCCAGAGATTGTAGATAAAACTATGTACCCTTATGAAATAAGATTTTGCTCTTTTCTTCTACTTCAAGCAGATTTTTCAAGCAGAATAGTAGGAAATACCAGTCTTCTATGGCCAGGCCTGTGGCAGTGTATAAGTTCTATTTTCAACTTTAGTTGACATGTCCAGAATGCAAGGACTTTACCACTTAGCTCTGTCCCATACTTTCTCTTCTTTCAATAACTCAAATGGTAAGTTAGAGGGCTGCTTTTGTTCCCAGCTCTTAATGATCTTGCTACAGGTAAGCACAGAGCTATTCTGTTCAGGATGATTGATTTTCTTGAAGAAGTCAGACAATCAATTTTTTTTGCCTAAGGTTATCTCAAGACTTTTAGGTTGAGAAGCTTAAATTGTCCTACTCCAAAATCTTTCATTAAACTATCTGTCATAAGTCTGCCACTTGTGGTCTCTGAAGGACTGCAACATCTTGAAGTCAATGGTCTCTTGAAATTCTGAGACTATTGCTATCCCCACAGTTCAAAAAATACAGCTGGCAAAAAAACGGTACCTTTCTCTTTTAAACACCTGGGTGAAGATTATTCTTTTACCCAGTTAAGATATTAATCAACAGTTGAACACATAACCTTTCAATGGACAGATGTAATCCACAGGAAAATATTTTGTCTTCTACAGAAAGATTGGGGGTTTATGTTCAAGAGATCACATTGATGCTAGAACCCTGCCATTCTGGCACATGATTGTATATGATTATATTTATACTTATCAAGCCACCTAGTAAGAGGTATGGTAAAAGTGGTTTGGTTTTGTTTTATTTTTCTTAAAAAAAAGGCAAGGCAAAAAAGAACAAGAGAAAAAATACACTTCCACTTCATTTTATCAATGGCCTTTGAAGGCTCTGAGTGATTTAAATTGTTTTTTTTTTTTATAAATGGATTTAACTAAACCAGATATTTCTATACAGGTTTTCCCTCTATTTCTAAGGCAAGTGGAATGAATAAGAAAATACAAAATAAAATAATGATGAGGATAAACATTCTTTTAACAAGGTATCATAACATTTAGTGTTTTCTTTATTGATGTTTTCATTTTCTCCTGCAGAAATTATTTGCCTCAATGTGCTAAAAGTGGCACAACAAACTAGAAAGCAGCTTCTAATGAGTACTGAGATTGAGTGACAATTTAGACGTTACAAAGCTGTTAGAAAAGAGCCTAATAAAACTTAAAAGGAATATACAACTGGAACAAAAAAGAATTCAGAAAAATCGGTCTGTAATAAATGTGGGGTATGATGTTACATATTGAACATGTTAAACAACTTTGGATTTGGCACACTCTCAGAAAAATAAGATCAGAATTTTGTATTAAAGTTTCCTATCAAATTTGTCCTCACTCCCCTCAAATTGTAAAAGCAGCATGAAAATCTTTTCAATGAAATCTGTTTGATGTGAAAATCACTCCCCTTTGGACTGAATAGAAATACTTCAGTATGTAGGGATGCTAAAAAACATTTGTATTCAGTTCAGCAGTCCCTGTTTAATGCAATCTGTTGGTGGCCCACAGTCACAGAGCGACATAAAGATTGTATTCTTACGTGAGAAGATATCCATCATTTAGTTGGTCTTGTCATGTTTGCTTTCCTGCAGACACAATAAGTGGCAAAGCTAAAATCAAGCAGGGCATAAGGTCTTCAGCAATAAAGTTAGTAGTGAGAGAGGACAATAACTTCCATATGCTGTTCAGTGTACAACAAGCCCCAAGGCCAAACAGAGAAATCAATTTAACTACCCAGAATCAAGCGTATCAAGAGACTCATTATAACTTTACTGTAGACAAAACTAGCTGTGAATTATTCTAGTCTTTCCTACATATTTGAAAAGGTAATTTGTGAACAAATAGGTCACAAAATAATGGGGAAATGCAATTTGCCTTAGTCTACACTGACCAAAAGATTGCACTTCAAAATTTTTCTGCTAGCAACCAGACACAATGACTACCCAAGTACTGCAGATTGGACTCCTGGATAAAATATTTCCATATATCATTACCATTGTAGAAAGTCCACCTTACCTGTTTCTTCCTCTGCAACAGATTGTTACAGAAATAAGAAAAATCCATCCACGCGGCACTTAGTTTTCCAGGTTGTAATCCCATTTAGGAATGAACTCTGTGGAATTACACCCATTGCCTCCCATCACTCCCATCGTTCATTGTGTGATCAAAACTGTTCTGACAGTGAAGTGGACCCCCTCTCTAATTTAAAGCTTGGACTACACCTCCCATGACCATTTTTGAGAAGGTTTTTCCAGTGTGCAAATGAACCTCTCACTCATTTTATGCCATTTCCTACATCCTTGCAGCACAGGATGAAAATTCTCAGACGATATTCTTTGCTAATGTGACATCACTTGTGACACACTTTGCAAGAAGAAAGCAGGCTCGTGCAGTCTTCAGCATCACAAGTAGAATTTGCAATCTGAAGAAAAAAAGATGAATGAAGTAGCAGGAAACGTAGACCTAGCAGCAGGCTTGGATGGCTGGTCCAGGGATTGCAAGGCAAAGTAGTTGCTGCAGAGCAAAGATGAATAAGAAGATGAAGGTAACTACTAAGGTATACAGAAATGAATACAGGGAACTGAGTTTATAAAACTGTTCAACTGCTGTGGCATGAGTGGGACTGATACTACCTTTAAGCAGTTAATAAATATTTTAACAAAATTGCATTGATTGATGCTGTTCCAGTGAGCAATAAATGTGGTTTAATCATAGATATATGTTACTTAACTAGATCTTAACTAAAATATTTATTTTCATACTTCATATGTTTATGTCAAATATTTGTCTCAAGTAATATAATACACAACTTAAAATAAACTGACTAATGAGATCTAAGACATGCACGTTCAGTGGGGAAGTCACACATTTTATCAGCAGGTAATAAATTTAGAGAGCTAAGAGTACCTGAGTACTAATTCAGAATACTAATAAGTTTGAAGTACTACTACATTGTAGAGCCAAAACTGATGCAAAACACCTGTACAAAGGTTTTAAAATTCAATCTATTATTTTAAAAACCAATCAGGTTATAATGCAAAATCACTAGAGGTGTATACACACTGTACATTACATGAAAATATTAAAATGCACTTATGGCTCATTGTTAAGGCACTCCACTAGATTACATTATTTAAATCAGATTTTTTTTTTGAGCTGTAAGTACATTAATTATTATAAAAGTGCATTTAAAAAAAAACCTACAGAAAAACAGAATCCAGCATTTAAGACTAGCTTTATGACTAGATAAGGTACAGAAGCAGCCTGCTTCAGCATGGGTCAGGAAAATGCAGTGAATATGAGGCTAGATCTGAGCTTCAATAAAGAAGCAAAGACAAGATAGAAGAAATACAAAAAGGCAAAGCAGCCGGTAAATCAATTGGAAGCACACAGAACTGCCAAAGATAATACACACACAGGGTAACGTGTTGAGCACAGGAGAGCAGGGTATGGCAGTTAACAGAGAAGAGATAACACTGGCAATATCTGCAATAACACTGGTATCACTTGTGAAACACTAAATGGCTCAGCCACAGCAAAACACCATTATTTCTTGCTCTAGCCATGGTTTGGCTCCTAATCTCTGGTTTTTCTTTGGCTTCTTTATCCATCTCTCCTAGACAGAACTGTTGGATAAGTACATTAAAAAAGAGGGGGTTTATTTAAGGGAAACACCTTACCGTTTCCTGTACCATGCATTGTACTCTCCATATGTTTCTGCTGTCCTCAATATGTTAAAGTTATTAGTTATAGTTAGCACTTATGAATTTAAATCCAAATATTATCAACATACATTTTTTTTAAAACAGACATACCAGTTTCAATACATTACACATTTTTCTAGCCAAATAATAAAATGCTCTACATATGACAAAAATTCAAGTTAATTTCAAGAGAAAATGTTCTGCAATTTATCCCATCCTACCTTTTTCTGTTTATGTAAGAAAAATATCCTGCTCTACTTGAGATAGAAACAACCATAATCAGTTTCACAGGTTTTGAGAAATGGAGAGCGGTAGTATTGGAAGTAATGATGAGACTATTTTCTAACAGGTACTTCCCACAAGTGCCAGACACACCTTGCCAAATTCATTAAAACAGAATATTTCCCTCTAGAGAGTTTCAAAGCCTTGTTAGCAATTGCAATTTTCTGAAAAATCTTTATTTTTTCACAAAAAGAGGTTCTATCAAGCTAAAATCATTCTGTTTACAGAGATGAAAATGTAAAATGTTGGAGATAATACATATAACTTTTTCCTATTACTTCTGCTGTGTATATTAAAGCAGAAATACACTATGACAAGAGTATTTATTGTTAATTCTTACTGTAACTTACCCTTTGATTAAGGCACTATATCATAACTTTAGAACAGGCAGAAACCCGAGCAGTGTATTTTTAAGGTTTAATCATAACAATCTTTCAACAATACGAAAGTACCATAAATATTATGAAGTCATCAAAAACTTCACCATCCTTGTTGTCATTATCTGTAAAGTACTCAAAGAGTGCAAGAAGGTGGCCTTTCCCAATTACAAAGAAGTAACATTCTATCTCTGGAAATCACTTTTAAGATTCTTTAATTGCAGGATACAGTTATAATCTCTTTATGGGAAATCTGTTTCAACATTTCCATAAATGTAATATTGAGACAAAGTGACATACCGCTTCTACTTCCAAAGTTTTTTTGGCAGATAGGAAAATGTAATTGAAAACTTTTACTTTACAAATGATGATTTATGCATAGTAAACTCTGCCATATTTTAAAATACGTAAACTGAGTAATTTACCTAGAAACTGCAATATATTATAAACAATGATACAGCATCCAAATAGGAATCAGATGGATGCTTCTCTTTGTCTTCTCAAATATTGCTATTAGTTTCTTATCTGTCTTAAAACCAACTCAACAAAGATTTACTGTACTTTAAGCTGTGTTGTGCTAACAAGAGTGATAAGCAATTTCTACAGTTTGATGCATCATTTCTCCTCTTTCTCTTTAGCTAACCATTGTACCTATACACATTTTCCGGTCCAACTTAAACATGATATTCCCTGTTGACTCAAAAGGTTCTCCCTGGTGGGCACCACTCTCCTCTCATCAGGGGACAGCTGGCCCTTGACTCTTTGATAACATAACTCTTTCTGACTCTTGCCTATAGATGCCTATGTCCTTCTGGTGAATTTGGGAGCCTTTAGCAGCTTTAGAGCATAGAATCACAGAATGGTTTGGATTGGAAAGGACCTTAAAGATCATCTAGTTTCAAGCCCCTTGCCATGGCCAGGGACACCTCCTACTAGACCAGATTACTCAAAGCCCCATCCAGCCTGGCCTCAAACACTTCCGGGGGAAGGGGCATCCACAACTTCTCTGTGTCTCAGAGAACCCGTTTCAGTGTCTCATCACCCTCACAGTAAAGAATTTCTGCCTAATATCTAATGCAAATCTACCCTCTTTCAGTTTAAAACCATTCCTTTTCAGCTTTTCCCTCCACTCCCCAAGGAGTCCCTCCCCATCTCTTCCACAGCTGCCTGCAAGTACTGGAAGGCTGCTATAAGGTCTCCCTGGAGTCTTCTTTTCTCTAGGCTGAACAACCCCAACTCTCAGTCTGTCAGTGTCCCTCTCATCATCTTTATGGTCCTCCAACAGATCCATGTCCTTCTTATGCTGGGGGCTCCAGAGCTGGGCTCAGTACTCCAGGTGAGGTCTCACCAGAGCAGAGTGGGAGAATCACAACCCTTGACCTGCTGGACACAATTCTTTTGATGCAGCCCAGGGTACAGTCAGCTTTCTTGGATGCAAGTGCACATTGCTGGCTCACGTTGGGCTTTGTGTGAACCAACAGCCCAAGTCCTTCTCAGAGCTGCTCTCAGTCCATTCTCTGCCCAGCCTGTATTTGTTTATTTGTTCATGGATGTTTTCACTTTCCTCCCCACTGCTAATTTACTCCCATGGCCATGAGGGTGGTAGATATTACATCTCTCTCTGTATATATATACGTAGAAAGGGAGCTCTCAGTGGAAATCTATGGGCCCTGTGTTCTCATTGAGTTCAATTACAGTTTCCCAATCAGCTTATGACTTAGCTATCTGCTCTGGATCTCACAGCCTGTGGATGGAGGACTGAAGGGATTAAAAGTTTGGGTTTGAGTTGTCCCTGCTTTAGTAGAAAGTGATACTGATTACTCTATGGCTACAAAGGCAAAGGACATTGAGCTTATCAAGGTTGCTTACCTCACTGCAGGAATATACTGCCTACTACTGTCAACAAAAGACCATTCAGCATTATACTCAATGAAATACTGTCCTAACCCGCCCCCCCACCAATCAAATAAACAAACAAACAAGCAAACCACCAAAAACTCACCCCTCAGTAAAAACTCATCAAAGCCCAAATCAATTTGCTTTCATCTCTGCTATATATGAATATTCAATATCTAGTAAGACACATTTTCATATTTTTCTGCTATTAGGCTAGGCTGGAACAAGGAGATTTTATGGCAAAAGAAGGCAGTTCTGCCTACTCTAAAACTTGTACCAACAAATATTTGATCAATATGAGCCTTCTAGGCCTTTCAGACGTACCACAGGGGATCATGTAACGTTCATCAGCCTACAAGACAACACAATTTCCAAGGACGAGTTCTTCACAAATCACAATCTATTGAAAGGTTGGACCAGATAGTCTTTGAGGTGCAGCATGGACTGTTTTACAATTCTATGATTTTTTTATTTGGGGAAGACGTGGTTGGCAGGATATAGCGGGTGACCTAATTGTGTTAATCTTGGCATGTGTTTCTTGAAGAGAAAAAAACAATTTATCAAATTTTGTGAAATAAGCTTAGATCTACTTCTATGTATTATGGACTAAGATCTGTGTTATAACCCTTAGATGTATCAGTCTTCCCAAGGCTGTGCACTGAGCTCTTAATTCCAAGAAATGAATAGTATTCTTCACCATCCTCAAAAGCTAAAGCTAAATGACCCATTTCCTATTACCATCTCTTCATGCCTCCTGTTAAAAGCAGCAGCTCAATTTTTTATCATCCCTCTCTCCTGTCTACATGGTTTTCCAATTACTATTAATTTTTGACTAGGACACTCAATTTACATCCAAATGTGAGTGGAAATATTTAACTTACTGAAGATACAGTTATTATCTCCCTCTTACAACGATAAACTAACTACAAGATCCCCTTCTTTTGGACTAATGGATATTTAAATGGATTTGTTACTGCTTCCTACTACTGGAAAAGGTATGTTTGTTCCAGTTACAAGTATTCATGAAATGAAGCAATTTTCACCAGACGATAGCTTTGATCAAAACCAAACCAACTCTAAAGAGCAAAAGACAAGCACTGAGAACTTTTGAAAACTCTAATTCTGAATGGTACCTATGATTAATTGAGAATCCTCACCTTAAAATGCATAATCCCAAGTCAAGCTAAGTGTTCTATCCTATTAATTTAAAGGATGATGGACCACATTTTTGAAGCAGCACCCACTGAGTGCTCCCTTAAAGGTGAAGAGAAGTCCCTAACAGGATTTCCAAAATCACATAGAAGCATTACTACCTGAGAGGTCAATGAAGCATTGAGTCCATTCTTAAATCATACGCAGTTCCTTCTGACATTATTCAAAATGCCAGTTTTGAGGCACTTCAAAGTTCCCAAGCACTTCAGATCTCTGAAGTGACTTAGAAAGCTAATTTGCTCAGCTGAGGTATTTGAGGATAAAAATTAACCACAACTTGCCAGCCAGTTCTGCAGATCCATGTTCACTGGGAGGATTTCACAGCTACTCAAGCAGAAGAAAAAGCCATATAACCACAGTAAAGTTATTTCAAAAGTGTCCCAAGCAATCATACTGAAAACTGTAAAGTGTTACTAACTGTAAAAACTGAGTTTGGAAAAACCAAAGTGATATAATCCCTTGGCCTGGTTGACCTGCAGCCAACTGCAAGCAGTTCAAGAGGAAGAGAGGAACCTAAAAATTAATGAAAAATGTCTTACAGTTAGGAATCAAGTTTCACATGCTACATTAACCTGGCCAACATTCAAATCCAAATTCCCTTTCCCACAGTAGTTATTTTAAAACACAACCATGCTATTTCAAATTTTTCAAGACAAAAAAAAATTGCTGCTGTGAAAAAGAAATTAATGAAGTTCTGTATCATTCTTTGCTCTTATGCCCATTTTGTGGCTGTGATTAGGCATTTGCCTAGCAGCATTAACAGAAAACAGGAGTTACTTGTACAATTTCAAAGTTGGGGCTTTTAATTTACTTTTTGACTGATCTTTCTCAAGTTTCCATTGTCATAACAAGATATTAAAGGAAATTAAAAACACAACTTTGGAAGTGGAAATTATCTCTCCTCTTTTCTGTCAAGACAACTGTATTTTCAACAGGAGATGGGTAAAATGTAACCTCTTATCCCAACAAAAAATGAATATAACCTATGAAACTATATAATTTAAAGCACACAAAAAAGATTTGTCTCTTTCTAATGAAAGCAATCAGTCAAATTAGGCAGTTTCCAATCCTGAAAGCAGTTTTCAGTAAGAACATTCATATCCGTTTTGACAAGAACGGAAATTCTGAGCAAAAGCGAGATGGACTCATTCCTGCCAAAATTGCCAAGACAAATACTACAGAGCACTAACGTCCCAAGGGGAACTTCTGTTTGACATCAGTCCTTCTCCCTAGGGTCTTACTGCTCTCTACCCTGCTACCACCCTGTGTTTTCCCTTTCTCCCCACTGTTTCCAATGCAGGAGCAAACTCCTCTTGATTGCAGAGTGCTGCAGTTACTTAGAAGCTTCAAAGACCTTTTTTTGAGGGTTCAAATCCCATTTCTCTAGCTCTATAAATGTCACTGCTAAAAGCCATCCGCCTTCATGCTGAAAAGTGTATAAACCTGTATCTCAATTGAGTTGAATTTTAACACAGGCACTTAACCTTATTATTCTAGATTGGGAAATCTTGACACATGCTTGTCTTATAGCCTAAAATCATTTTTCTGTCTTGCAACAGGTCCTGCTATGTTCAAACACCTGAGGACACCAAAGCTCAGATGACATGGCTGACTGTGCTGCTTCTAAGGAAAAAATAGGTGGCATAATATGTCTTGCACTACCTCAAATGTCCCTTCCAACCTAGAGAATTCTGTGATTCTATGTTTGCCTTGGCTTTGTGAGCATTACTATGGAGGTTGAGAGCTTGTTATGGGTGATTTTGCTCATAAATGTGATCTTGACTCTCATGTTCTACTGGTGGATGTCATGCTTCACAAGTGAATAATTCAAATGGAACAGGTTGCTCATAACACTACCTGTAGTAGCAGCTCTGCTCCACTTTTATTCATGATCACCAGAAGAAGGAATTGAATATTCCATATTCCTGTTGCAGCATCCACCAAGACACCAAATCCCTCTCTGGATTTACTTTGTACTTGTTATGAACACTGAAATATGCACTCATCCAAACAGCCCAGGCTCAGGCCAGGCACCTGAGCAGTCCAGCACCAAAAGTTAGATCTTTGCCATTAGAGTCTCTAAAACTTGACAAATTCTACAAATGGTATGCTATTGAGTCAGTCTGTCTCCTTTTCTGCAATCTCAGATTATAAAAGAAAATGTTTTATTCAAAAACAAAGAGAGGGAATTTTGTAAAACATTTTTGTCTTTTTTCTTTTTTTTTTTTTTTTCAGGAATATTAGTATGGGTAAAGGCTTTTTTTTTTTTTTTTTTTCTCTTTTTCTCATTTTCCATTAGATTCAAACATACATTTAATTTTACGCTTTATTTAAACAGAAGTGCACTTTCTAATAAATTACAATTCTCTACTAACATTAGTTTCATTGTGATAACATGCAAATTCCCAACACTTTCCAGTCAAATTAAATTTCATTGAAGTTTCACAAAAGATTTGCAGAAGATAGCAGGAAGTGAAGAATCAGTCACTGTATCTTCATCTATTCCACAGCATTAAATAAAGGAAGGAGATTGTACTCTTTCAAGCAGGTTTACAGCAGATTTAAGTACTGTGCTGAATTGGCACAGCAGGGCCCAGTTCACCAAGGTATTTAATTACCTCTTTACCTTTAGTACTATGTAGTATATTTCATTTCTAGCAAGCTGTTTATGTATTTAAAGTTGCTTTAGAGGGAGTATCCTGTTAGTACTGTGTCTGGTCCATCTTTTCTGTCAACACTGAAGGCAAAGCAGTCAGATACAACAACATTTCTTTTCAACTCTCCAGAATACACACCATCAATAATGCCTCTGTAAATTACAAGTATATCTTTCAGTCACACCATAAATTGAATGTCAACCTTTGGAAACAGCTGAAACAGATCACAGCTTAAAGTATCAGGTGCTGATGTACATACATTTTTTAAATCACATTACAGAGCTCTGCCTTTGATTATGATCACAAAGGGAACAGGTGAACTCATCATTTACCTCAAGTAGCTAACCAAGAAGAAAATACTTTGTTTGCACTTGGTTCTTAAATAGTGTTAGTTAATAACTGTCAGCACAGCTGTATAACTTTTTTTACCTAATGAACCAAAAGGGGATAAGAGATAAAAGATGCAAAAAATAAGTTTTAGCTTTATAAGAAGAGATAGCAACTTCCTCAAGATCAAAATACACACTTGAAATATATGTTACTTTGTGATGCAAATGTAAGAAAAAATTATATACCAGATAACCAAGCAATGTCACTGTTGCAATCAACAACTGTTCTCAGATGAAGTGAAAGTAGCAATTATTTTACTACAATGAAAATGAAAAGTGCAATAAAATTTTCCCATTCCTGAACAAATAACACATTTATAGAATGTTCCACGTAAACCTTAATAATCTGTGAAATAAAAACCTGCATGCAATAACTCCACAGGGAAAGTTCTACCATTCATGCTGACAGAGGGAGAGAGGAGCAACAGATCTGTCAGGCATTATGGCCAAAGGCCTTCGCCACATTCACATGAAGCTTTGTGCTACAGATACTGCCCAGGCTAAAATAGATAATATTTCCTCCTTAAGGTTATCAAATTAAAAACATTTAGGACAGAGCCCTAGAGCTCGAAACATCCTGGGATACCCAGGTGCTCCACTTAAGTTATCTGTTTTCTTGCCCGTTCATGGTTCTGTCTTTCCAAGTGTCCTGAATGCAAAGAAAGCCCTGGCATGAACAATCCTGGTATGGAGAGGAAGAGACAAGAGAACCTAGTGTGTTATCTCATTCCCTGACAGGGAGGAAATGACAGAAACCATCTTCAGATGGGGAAGAGAAGAGAAACACACAGGAAGTAGGTGTATACTAACAGTGACAGGGAGGCAGAGCACAGCAAAACACACCATGATCTCTGAGTTTCCACAAATGGTGAGAAAACCAGTGTGGGCACAGGAAGAAAATCCACTAAATTTCAAAAAGTGTAGCATTGAGCCTTTGAGGATAAGCCCATTCTGAATTACAAGGAGCACTGGAAGAAACATGAAAACCACTTTATTTCTGCAGTACTGTTTTCTACACCACTAAGATATAACAGAGTACTCTTCTGAGCCATCAAATCCCCTTTGTTCATTTGTTTGTTGGATGCTTATTCACAGGAATGGCAGCTTTTACTTCAACAGTATAGATAAAAGTATTTCAGTGAAATTTAAATGTCAAAGAATACCTACTCAAATGTCAAATACCAATAGACAAATGCCAACAGAGAAATGTCAGAAATACACTTGTGTCTCCCACTGAATATAACTATATCTGCACAAAACGCAAGACACAGCACGATGTGTAACAACAAGAGTTTTTCTGCAGTTCATCTGGGATGGTAATGACACTGGTGTCAATAAAATCGGTAGCTGGCAGCAATCGGACTGCACTACTCCAAGTACCTGACTCTGGCAACACATACAGCCTGAATGATCCATGATCGGCAGGTGATGTATGGCATTTGTAGAACAAATGGTAAAAGACTTTTATTTCAGGTGAATCACACTCCTGAATTTGCTAACCTATCACTAGATGAAGGATCCCAACACAATGAACTTGCACAGGAATGCTTCGACTGTTTTCCAAGTATGATAGTAGCTCATGAAAGCTGAAGGGGACTTGCAGGCAGTTTCTGTTAAATACATGGCTTAATTTGGCCAATAAAACCAAAGCCAAACAAGAATTCTTGGTGTTTCCTAAACTGTTTGCTCTTTTTGAGTCCTAGGAATATTAACCTGTGACAGTAAGTGAACTTTTCAGAAGTAACCATATTACTCCAGATCCCAAAGAAAACTGACTTCAAGCAGTATTTGAACTCTTGAGAAATCTGAACGCTTTTTAAAATTTTGCTTGCTTTAATTAAAATCAATTGATTATTCCTCCAGGCATGGGGGGGAAATTCTTTACACACTTGACTTGTTGTGAACTTCTGGTCCCAATAACCTCAATGGGCCTTTTGTCATGATTTCACCCTTCATTATCTCTTACAAAAGTACTTGGAAACATGTTAATTGGGGAAGATGTATTTGTTTAGAAATTTCAGTCAGTTTGCTTAATTGCAGCTGTTTCCACTGGAGTTCGGAAATAAAAATGGTTTGGTAGTTTTGTAGTCAGACTGCTAAATACATTAAAATCTGAAGTGCACTTTAATTAGTGTAGCTAACAAAAATATATCTGACTCCTGTAATTATTGTGATTTGCTTCCAATACTAGTGGCTCATACACTGTAAAGTAAAATCTAGTCAAAGATAAAATATGCAAATTTTTATCAAAAGTAAAACCAACATATGGTATTTTCTCCCTCCAAAATTTTCTTCTCTAGTTCTGATAGAAATGTTTTTAACTTTGTGACATTGACTATAAATACCACATTTACTTTTCCATTTAGTGTAAAAAAATGCAATAATTGGAATTATTTTCATTTTTTTAAAGATGATTCCACGAACAATTATCACATTCTTATAATAAATACAGAAATATATTTCTAAAGAAAATTCATTTCCCTACACCAAGACTCTTTCTAAAGCTTTCTCTAGATTACTGAATGTTGTTTAGAAAAACAATTGAAACAGATTAAATCTGTTCTGCTCTGGACACTTTCTTCTTTTTAACCAGCTGCAGCATGTCACAAAACTCTAAGGATAGACATTTATAGTGCAACCTTCAAAAAGAAAATTTTCTTAAAATCTCTATATTTAATTTTGAATACTCAGAACACATAAAAAGTAAGATACTGAAAGTGTGTATTTTTTTAACTTTCCTTTTCTCTGGAATAGGGTCTTGTGACACTGAGTTTCATGGTCTAATTACATTCTGTGCAAAACTCTGTTCTCATTGACCAACTTCAAATTCTATTCCTTCCGAAGACTGAATACCTCTTTGTCCTTGAACTATGATAGAGTAAACAGGGAAGTACAAACAGTCTTTTCAATCTACCTCATTGTTTTGCACAACTTATATGTGTGCCCATGGTCGTTAATCTCTTCTTCAAAAGTAAACTTAACCACTTTAAATTTGCAATATATATCTAAATTATACCTTTGGAAACTAGAAAGACTAGGAAGTCTTTTTGTATTTTTATATTTTCAAGACCTTTCTGCTGGTCCCTCTCTCTCCTGACTTTTTGTGAAACGGAAGAACACAATTTAATGCTTCATTTAGACATTCACCCAGACAGGCCTGAAGACAAAAAACAGCCAAAGTCAACCAATTAAATTAAATTAAGAGATACAGATTTGTCTTAGGAAGGACTACCTGTAGTCTCTAAGGAATAAATAGCTCTTCATTGCATAGCTTGGAAAATAAGCTAAAATATGTAAAAACTGTCTGAATTTATAGGTGAGCAAATAAGGACTCAACCAACATTCTGGTCACCTAAAGACTTCCTGAAGCACATCTTAAAATATCAACAATATCCAGTTCTGATTAGTTTCCAAAGCATCTTTCAAGATCTCTGCTCAAGGTGGCATAGCTATAGGCACATGTGTGCATTAAGGTATTGACACCAGGTGGAACAGCAGGAACTGAATAGCAAAGGAGATATTTCAGAAGTTTAGAGCCACTTCTAACTTCTTATTTCTCTCTCCCTTCTTCCAGAGCACTTATCTGTTACTGCAGAAGGTATGCAGACAAATGATGTACTTCATCATACAGTGATGCTGACACATGGACACAGTTTACACATATTAAGATAACTTTCTCCATCATTTGCTTTCAATCATTTCAGGTTTCTCACATATAAAAGCCAGTGTGATCTGATACACTAAATGAAGGGATGTTGATACTATCTTTCAGAAGGTCTGTCTTTGAAAGCCAGTTTTTTTCTGGAAAAGCCTATTAGCCTTTTATTTTCCTAAGAGGTACCACGGGATTTTTGCTACTTTTGCTATCCTGGATAGGTAGTTGTTCAAAGGATATGCATTGCAAATAAATACCTGCTTCCACCAATATTTACACAGGACTTTATTTTTACCTTTTTTTTTTTAGACCAGCAAAACTGATAATTTTGCTGGAGTTATACCCTATTTCTATAAACAATCTAAGTCCAAGTATTTGGACCGTGGTTGGCAGCTGAATACATAACATGGCACTTATTCTGTAAAAGTGAATTTGTACTAAAACACAATGTCTTGTTTCATGAAGGCAAGAGATTACAGAAATTTTGCCCATGTTATAGCAGATTTTCTCTTTCTGAAACTATGAATTTGAATCATGTAACTGTTGCAGTATCCCAGTTTAACCATAAATATATAATGTCAATCTGGGTGCTCTAAACATAATCCAATGTAAAAGTTGCTATTTTGGAAATGGGTTGCGAAGGTTACAAAACAGCTTTTACTGGTCTTTTGAAACAGTTGACCAGCAGTTTAACACATTTTGTATTACAAACAACACCTTGATCAACACGACCTACTGTAAGGCTTCTTTGCAATAATACAACAGATGGGTATCTAGAAGTTCAAGACTTCTTTCCCATTTCTTGTCTTCTTAACAATACACAACACCACATTATCTGCCATCAGACACTTTTCTATTAACATAGAACACAAGGCAGGTTTAACAAAAAAATAAAAAATAATAATAAAAAATCAGTAAAAATAGTCTTTTGTTTAAATATTTGTAGCCTCACCTTGCGGATGCCTCTGCCAAGATCTTCTCCATAATTTGTCCCCAAAATTTCAAAATGCACATTGGGATTTCCCCCATTTTCTGCAAACTCCAGTTCTCCAGTCAAGCCATTCACTCCACCCTATTGGAAAAAAAGGTAAATGGAGTGAAAACTCAAAAGTAGCCAATTATAATAACCTTTTGTTTTTCCAGGGGACTTGTGCAGTAATCATGCAGAATACATACACAACTGCCAGAAGTAGGACAGTTTTCAAGAAACCACATTTCCCTAAAAGTTCTGAAACCTAAGTTGTTCCTGAGTCCTTTAAGCCCTTCACAGAAGATTCAAACTCAGCAATGCAAAGCAGATGTGATACAAGTAATCTTACTCTTAGTGTATTTGCACTCCAACTGTTTTTCTTTGACCCATCAGCGTATATGTATAGACATTCTAGTTCCATTAAAAGAAAAAAAAAAAAGTTTTGTGACTAATTTTAGTGAAAGAAAAACTGAAGATAAATATATAAAAGAAATTGCACAAAATCAGTTTTGTGTATTTATTTTTGCTTTTCCCCTCAAATGTTTCTTACCCAGAAGAGATGTCCACATAAAATTGGGTTGACTTTTGGATCAAGTTGGGTGTTTTTTGAGCCCAACATAACTCATCTACACAAATTAAGTGGGGCTTGTCAAGTTGAATATGGTGGGGTTTTTGTGTTTTCCTCCACAACTCTTCCCTACCACTGAGAATGCATGAGCAATCACGCAGCATATTCCTCCACAACTCTTCCCTACCACTGAGAATGCATGAGCAATCACGCAGCATATTTTCAAACGTGCTTTTACTTTTTATTATATGTTCTATATATTTACTATAAAGAATCAGGGTTGAAAGGGCTATACAACCACAGCAATATTCAAAATATATTCAAGAACTAATTCAACACAACAAACATTTCATCTTTCTGTCAGTACTGTGGTGACCTAAAACTGTAAAATCAACAGAGCCACATGAAATGCCTACAATGAAAACTTTTAGCCTTAAAAAAGTTCTTCAATTCTCAGAGAAAATTAGATGTTTAACCTGCTCCCTCAAAAAACTTGAGCACTATTTTAAGTACGTACAAGAAAAGAATCTGCCTCTCGTGTAAAACCTTATTAAATGCATAGCTTTTCTTCAAAACATAAGACAAGAGTTTTGCAGTTATGATAGGACTTTCAGTCAAGAGCTTTATCATTTGAACTGAAAAAAAAAAGGAAAATAAACTCTTGCAATATAAACTATTGAGCTAAGCACATGAGCCTTGCTGAAACATGATTTTAAAAGCTCTATTCTCACATACTAAGTTTGGAGAAAATCCAGGAAGGAGTATAAAATTTGCATCTCCATTACAGATTAGTATGAACTAACAAAATGTTGTCATCTTTTTATTAAACATTAGTATGATTATAATAAAAATAAAGAAGTGCATCATTGAGATAGTGTTTTTAAAACGACTGGTATTGTCAGAAAGTAAGATATAAATATTTCATGAAATGCCATTTCAGCTAAAAACAAGATAATACCTTCTGTATGAATATATATTTAACTTTTAAAAATATTTCTATAATATTTACTGTTTGGACAAGACACTAGACTG
>VZRU01018986.1:1126-98882 GCA_013398155.1 Pedionomus torquatus | reverse complement strand
AAAAAAGAAAAAAAAAGCCCAACATCCTGATTAGGGGTACATCTGCACTGTCTTTTGCAGGAAGATTCCAGGTAATTTTAGCCTTGGTGAGAGCCAGGCAGACAATTTTGATGCATATCACTATGGTTAGCATGACACTGAGGTTACTTGTTAGCTTGAGCACAGTAATAATCACGCCTCCATGACTTTTAGATTGGGGTTAGCACACCTCTGGCTAGTTCACAGTAAAGACAGGGTAAGCATGTGTTTACCTGCAAAATCACTTGAACATATCCTCAGGTTAATAAATATAAACCTATTTGGCTAACTTAAATTTGACTACACCCTATTCATGAACCAGAAATAAAAACCCATTAAACAAACCCTTTTTTCTCATACTGTATTACCCAGCTTTCTGATTAATTAAGTCAGAATTTCATGGTGCATGTGACATAGAAATGTCTGTAAACCATCACAAATTTGCAAGGTTTGGGATCCTCCATCTGACTGCTGAAAGCTTCCATCTAGCTGACTTGCCATTCCTGATAGCATACACCTGTGTCTAGTCCTACAAGACTCTGACCTCTTCTTGTATAATGCTTTTATTATATTATACTTCATATTTCCTACATTATGTTCTAAAACTTTTCCTCCTACAACATGAATTGAACGTGTGGATCTAAGGCAGGCAAAGTGTGAAAATGAATTAAACTGTTACAAACCACCTGAGCTGCACCACCATCTCAAGTGAGCCATAAGCAAGGTCTGGAAAAAGGAAGGAAAAACTCTGGAACAAAATTCTAAAAGAAAGGAAATTTTCAACAAATAAAATCAATCTGTTAACACAGAAGCTTTGTATGGCAGAAATGGTTTTCTTTTTTTTTTTTTTTTCCTTATTTTATTATAAAGTAGTTCTAAATTGGAACTTTCAATACAGAAAATTAAGGTGACTTTATTTTTCAGATTGATAGGGCTCCCAGTAATTTATAGGACACAAAGACAGAATAATGTCTAAAATGTAAATGATTTTTTGAGACATCAATTTTAAATTCTAGTCAACTTGAAAAAAATAAAATATAACTTTTGTCCTTATTTGCTTATTTGAGCAAATACGATTTAAAAAAGAAAGATAATTTGAAGAAGTATTTCACCTCAATTACATTTGAAGTAGTAAAATCCACTTTTTTTGAAAACACAAGATTCTTTGGAAATACATGGCTCCTAACATATAATACAGGTTAACAGACTTCCCTACCATATTTTGGAATTCAACCTCTATCCAAGCCCATTGTGCTAGTTTATTTACCTTGATTTTTAAATTGTCGCAACTGTTAGGGCAAGATACAAACTGTAAGTCTGTTAATTATTTTTATTTTGTCTGAAATCCAGCATTACAGTGGATACAACACCAATTTTTCTCATTCATCTATTTTGACAATTTTTATCATGCTTTAAAAATTTCTCATGTAAGAGTGTCTTAATTAGAGCTTTCCTTCCTAGACTGTGTACATCTGCAAACAGTGTAGCTCAGATGAGATGGGAATGCTCCTGGCTTGCAAAGGGCAGAGGCAGAAAGACAAAACAATGAAGAACTGCCCATGTAATACCAACAACATTAAATCTAATGGGAAACTTCTTAGAGGTCCTGGTGCCTTCTCCCTACCTGGGACATACCTTGTTGTACCTGAAGGCCAGGCAATTCTGTTATTGCTCTCTGCTAGTCCTCATTGTCCCACATAGCCTTATTACATGGCTTACATGAGCCTGTTTTATTGCTTAGAGCTGATGGAATGGAACAGTGTATTGCCAGGAAGAGTTTCAGGACACTGCTCCATTTTTTCTGCATAGTCTTTCACTGTGTGGATCCCTCTAAAACAGTTGATTTACAGTATGTGTTTTATACCTCCGGTAATACATAGTGGAAGGAGATCACAGAGGAAATAGCCTTCTGTTTGACAGGTACTGATGCAGTCACTTCCAAGTTATTTTAGCACTAATTATCATAACGGGTAAGAGTCAAAGAAATTTTTCATTCCATTTAACTTACAGAAACAATGCTATTTGGGGAAAAATGAAGACACGTTTATTATCTACCCTCTCAAATTTCTCTAAGGTTGAGCTGCAGCCATACAATATCCTGACATGTTTAAAACTGAAAAGTGAAATGTCAGTTGTTAAGACAAAAATGTTTTACTTAGGGTTCTGATCACTGCTCTGGGCTTTGCAGAGCTGTTATAAAGCTTGGCAATATAGTTAAAGCCTACTTGAGTCCCGTCTCGACTGGCAAGATAAACTACAGTTTATATATGCTCAGGCACTACTATACTGTAAGTCCCTGAAGAAAGCCCTATTTACCTAGCAGCCAGGACCTCACTTGGGAATGTCAGCTTGTCAGTCATTGCTTGTAAAATATTGTACTTGCTCTCACAGTTGCTGCTCAAACGTCCTCATTTTTTTCAAAATACAGTTATGCTTAGACACTAGCTATTTTGCAGTTAAGGGAAAGAAATCAAGAAAAAGGGCCACAAAGACAATCAGAGAACAGGGAAGCCTGCTATACAAGGAAAGACTGAGAGAATTGGGTTTGTTCAGCCTTGTGAAAAGAAGGCTTAGGGGAGATCATATCACCATGTTCCAGTATCTAAAGAGTGGTCATATAGAAGATGGAGACTTCCTTTTTACAAGGAGACACATGGAAAAGACAAGTGGTAACACAAGCAAGTTAATTTTGGGGAGATTTCAATTGGATGCAAGGGGCAAATTTTTCACAATGAGAACAATCAGCCATTGGAATAATCTCTCCAGGGAAGTTGTGGATTCTCCATCTCTAGCCACTTTTAAGATTCAGCTGGACCAAGTGCTAGGCCTTCTTGTCTAGACCATGCTTTTGCCAATAAAGATTGGACCAGATGATCCTTGAGGCCCCTTCCAGCCTGGTTTTCTACAATTCTATGATTAAAAAACTGTGTTTACAGGCAGAAAACAATGCAATAAGCATTAAATGAGTTTCACATTTTATTCTTGAAAAAAATATGATATTGAAACATTGTTGAGTTTTCAAGTCAACGCACTATTTTTAGGTGCTAGTAAAGAGAGTCCAATCTACTACCTGAAAACCAATTTGGCATCTTTTTGACACGTCACTACTGAACTTCACTGACATTTCTTAGACCAGAACTAGTTGACAATTCCACCCATGATTCATGAAACAACATGAGGTAGAGCTCATTTTCCATGAAGAAATAGGCTCTATGTTACTACTAGCACTAAAAATTTGCTGTTCGTCAGTGAGCTAAACAAATGAGACTGGGAAGAGATCAGGTAAGCATGAGAGACAGTATATGCAGGCACTCAAAGTCATTTTTCTGAGTTGATCCTCCATATAATCCTATTTATATTTATTCTCAGGCTATTTGGGAAGATTAATTTTTCCAACAGTAGAATTATTTTCTAGTAAATCTTATTTCTCTCACTGTGAAATAGCTTTGCTGCCAAATAAGCAAGTGTGCATGTGTTTGGGGGTAGTTTCTGTTACAGTAGTGAATTTAAAACTAATTGCTTGTGCTGGCCAAATTCATTAGAAGGATTGTATTTCCTGATGAATTTAACTATTTATTCAGTTCCAGAATGGGTAGAAGCAGATATTAGATTTTAATAACTCTAGTGGTCTTAAATTAGTTTTTAAGGCTTTGTCCAATCAGCTGAATTCACACAGAAAAATCAGCTTTTGGAGTTGTTTGTAGAAATAGCAACACAGGAATCAAATGTTAAATAGTTAAAAGTAACAAATGACAATAGTGAATGATTCAGATAGCTATTTTGCCATTCCAAGAAATGTTTGAAACTAATTCCCCCTCATTCCCTACTCTTCCCTGTTATCTCATTAATCATAAAGAAATAAGTTTACCACCAGAGTTGTCCTATCTTTAACTGGCATTCTACCTATCTTTAACTGGTGTTCTACCTGCTGCTGCAGGTAGAACATCAGCATCCCTTTCTCTTACCTTCTTCAGTGTATAGCTTATAGAGACTTCCCCCGTCTTTTCACAGAATCACAGAATGATATGGGGTTGGAAGGGACCTCTGGAGATCAGATCATCTAGTCCAACCGCCCTGCCAAAGCAGGTCCACCTAGAGCAGGTTGCACAGGAATGCATCCAGGTGGGTTTTGAATGTCTCCAGAGGCAGAGACTCCACCATATGTCTGGGAAGCCTGTTCCACTGCTCTGCCAACCTCAAAGTAAAGAAGTTCCTCCTTATGTTTAGATGGAACTTCCTATGTTCAAGTTTGTGCCCATTACCTTTTGTCCTGTCACTGGGCCCCACTGAAAAAAGACTGGCCCTTTCCTTTTGACACCTGCTCTTTAGTATTTATAGGCATTGATCAGATCACCCCTCAGTCTTCTCCAGACTAAAAAGACCCAAGTAACTGAGCCTTTCCTCATAAGAGAGACATTCTAGCCCCTCATCACTTTTGTGGTCCTCTGCTGTACCCTCTCCAGCAGTTCCCTGTCCTTCCTGAACTGGGGGGCTCAGAACTGGACACAGTACTCCAAATGATCACATTCTTCCTGATGGACCCCACGATGTCATTGGTCTTCTTGGGCACAAGGGCACATTGCTGAATTTTATTATTTTTCCCTCCTGAAATCAAAAAGAGGTTCTCCCTGCAGCTAAAACACCATCAGATATCCCTGTTTCTGTATTTCTGATTCCAGAATATAGATTTTTTTTCTTTCTTTTTTTTTTTTTTTTCCTTTTCTTCTTTCTCTAGAATTATTTTTTCCTGCTTTTTTGAGCAAGAGCTCATTTGTGTGCAGCAGTAGATGGCAACATCACTTCTACTTTGCTGCTGTCAGGACAACAGCTACTTAAGTTGCTAGTCCTTTTCTAAGGCAGGTAGGCTAGAATTAGGCATCACCTCCTTAACTCTTTCTCCACCACCACCATACTTGTCTAGAATGTGACACCCACTGAAACAACACTGAGATGAGTGACAACCTAGGCTAAGACAGTGACTCCAGCTCTGTGATACAGGTCATTATGAAGGTAGAGTTAAAGTTATGTAGAGGATGGAAGCTCTTTTTCCAGGAGCATTTAGCAAATCTCAGAATATATCTTCTGAGATATAACAATGATATTCCTTTATATATTACATCTTTGAAACAGTGGTGATTTCAAAATGAAAAAGCACAACCTTTTGTTCGGTAACTATTTAAATATTTTTTTTCCTGTTTCATTTCTAAATTAAGGAAAACTGATATGTTTTTGAGAAAAAAACCACTTCATTTCAGTTGATTTTAGAGGATGTTCCAAGGTGATGGGAGAGAAAAGATGTTGAAAGAAAAAAACCCCACAAGATGGAAAATGGAAGAATTCTCAAAAAGACAGATGAAGTGTTCTTTATTTTTGCTTTCGTTACTTTTTAATCTTATTGTTTTTTCTGATACCTCATTAGAAATTTATCAGTGTTAACTTTTTAATTTCAGAAGTACACAGCTGCCATTGTGAAGTCTTTCTACATGAGTGCTTTACAGGAAGGAAGAGGAAGACTCCAGCTCACAGCTGTAATCTTTAGGTTTCCCTCTGCCTGGGGACTGAAAAGGTATGGACATACACACACAGAGGAAATTTGGGTATTACATTTTTGATTAAATTTCGTTACTTCTAGAAACTGATCTCTGTCAGTAGAAGTAGTATTTGGATTATTCAAATTATGCCAATAAAATGGCTTCATATCAAAGCCATCTTACTCAAATAGCAGAGAAACCAAAAAGCAACAGGACTCATAGCTGCACATGTGAGGAATTTTCTTGGCAATTGACTCATTCTTTAGCAAGCTGATCACAATTCAGGAATTTCTACTTGCTTCTGCCTTCTTGAATGCTTCAGATTTCTCCTGTCCACTTCTCTTCATGTTGCAGTGCTAAGAGCTACATAAATTAGTCTTCAACACCTCACAGCTTTTCTCTGAAGGGTCACAGAAGGAATTTGTTTTATTAATGACATCTTTTTATGAAGTGAAAACTGGAAGATGATAAAGTGGATAGCTAGAATGATGTGGCAAAGAATGAAATAAACTGTGTTTGAGATCCACACAAGATGGTGGTAAGAAACAGCATACAGGATGTTTATGGATGAGAACAGGATCAGTCTGACACCCGCAAATAAACAACGCAAAACAGCTAGCAGCCATCTCCATGTTTAAGTAATTCTACATATAGAGATGCTAGAGGGGTGCCAGACTTTGCCCAAAACTCCAGCTCAGTAATTTCTGCTTCTAAAGTGGAAGTAGATATTTTGAGTTCTCTGGTTCAGACATTCTGTTTGGATTTGAGAAAGTAGAAATAGATTTCAGTTTATTAATGAAAAAATGTGCAATAGTATTTAGAAAATGCAGATTGAGATGGAAAATGTCAGAAGCAGCTTTGCCTGAAACATAGCTTGAAATACATGGGACTGCCAAATGTGAATTTGAAATTGCTTTAAAAGGCTAAGAGCAACATAGTTTAGAGTCCCTTAAAGCAATATTTCACCCCTAAAATAAGAAATGTCTTCTGGATTATTCTTGCAGTTTCATGATTTCACACTATTAAAATGGAAACTGGGGACAGCCACCAAAGAAAGCCTTTAACTGTTATTTTTGGAGCTAAAGCAGATTGACCTGGGCCTGGGGAAAAAATAAGCGGTGTTCAAAGGAGCCTTATATTTTGCCTGCATCATCATAATTTCTGGTGTAGTTAAGACCTAATGCAGAACAGTAACTTCTTGAAAAAACATTACATTTTAACTTTTTTATGACCTTTTAATGAAAGTAATAGATAAAGCACCCTTTTTATTTTTCTTTGTTTGGTTGGTTTTTTTTTTTAATTTTTTAACTATCCTGGGGCTTTTTTAATTTATTTATTTACAATGTAGGCACTGCCAGCACTTTAAATGTAAGTACACATTACCAGGAAGTATATGCAGACAAATGAGAAGACAGTTTTATAAACAACATCAATAACAGAAGGAGACTAAATTGAATAACTTATAGGGAAGTGTAAACTACCAATCTTGGTATTTTGATTAAATACTGACCCAGAATGCTGTGATAATAATCTCTAAGTATAGAGAAGTTGTAAACACCGTGAATAAAAGGAAGAACTAAGAAAAATATCTTTAAAGACTGAATAACAAGAAAAGCATCTTGGTCATGGTACACAATTAAGGTATGAAATAATAATCATGGGGAAGTAGAAAGAGCTTAACATTGGCTAAAGCACTGTAGAGACTGTTATAGGGAACAGTTCTGCTATAGTAGAATATAGACTAGATGAGCTAGACTTTTCCTCATTCTCGTTTCTATTATTGCACTATATTGATGTCAATAGTAGTGCAACAGAACATTACCCAAGTGTAATTCTACAACCACTTTTTATTTTACAAGTAAAAAAGTAAATGTATCTGCTTTACATCCTAACATTTTCAAAAGGATATTGTTTTTACTTGAAAACTTTACTAGTTTGGTAGTTTTGTTAAATTCATTGACTTAATTTCAAATATGTTCACAATAACATGTAAAAAACCCAAACCCAATTAAAGATTATTTTCACTCAGAAACTGTAAATATATAAAAGCTATTGCTTTAGAAAAACACTGCTGGTGCAGGCAAAAATAGCACCCACCTCAGGAGGAAGTACTGCTTAATGCAAGTATTTCAGGAATTAAAGAAACAGAGGGAAAAGTTACCTTCTTAATGGTTTCCAACATGGATCGTCCTCCTTGCCAGGGTTTAGAGTTCTTCCTGATGCAGGTAAGGCTGGCCATGCTGTGCCACTTTCTGTCCTCCAGCTTCTTATGAAAGGCATTTGCCAACAGAAGGACAGTGTCGTATATATACAGGTTTGAAATCTGCAAAGACATTAGGGGTCTATTAGGATTATTATTTGTGGTCTTCTGCTAACGGTCAGAATTTATCATCTGTATTGCCTCACCCATAATCCTCTGGTAATTAAACAACTTATTTGGTATTAAGAAAATGTAAGAGTCAAAAAGTTGAATCTTTGGCTCTGGCAAAAACTGCGGTGAGGGGCTGTCATGCTACAAGCGATTTGCAGCAACAACCTACATGTGAAGTACAGGCAGCCCAATCACTGGCACAGCTCCACTTGCAGGATTTAAAGCCCCACTCATAATTATAAACAGGCTTTCTTTTATTCTTAACCCTTTGTCTGCAACTTTCAGTTTTTCAGTCACCAGATACTTGGACACCAACAAATTCTCTTCAAGATTGTTTTGCTCTTTTGAGAAACAGAAACTGTGAAAATTTTAAATAAATCATTTCATCATGGCTTGTATTCCTGATTTTTGCAGTCAGTTCTAATTGAGAAGATATCTGGAATGAAATATGACCAAATGAAATCTTTCCTAGTGTGCAATTGCATGTTGATTCTGCAATTTATAGTGTCTCCCATCAGAGTATTTGGCAATGGCTGTTAATTTCTTGATGGATGAAACTTTTACTGAGTAAATGCTTCACCAACAACATATCTATACACATACAGTCCAAGGAAATTCCAGTTTGACATCAAAGATAGAACTCAACAAGAAAAAATATTTGTGTGCCAGTTTCACTTACCCGTGTACTATTTTATATGTGTACTTCTAAATAAACACAGTACCAAGTCAGTTGTGAAAGATACAATTCAATGTAAAGGAATTAATGAATACTTCTGGAACAAGTAATTTACAATATAGCTTTATTTCAGCCACATCTGTCCTCAAATGGCTGGAACATTTAAGTTGCTAACAGTATCAAAAGGAGAAACCTCAGCTCTCCTGAACGGAGGTTCTCGGCAAGAGAAAAGATGTTCAGAAATGAGAAGGACTTTTGAGAATATTATTTTAGGTACGCTACTGGTCATTCGAAGCTATGGGTCCTGAAGTTACTGAGGGAAACTCAGTTTCCTCAGCTGCAATATGAAGTGGGCTACAGAGGATTCCTAGTGCCTGAAAGCAAATTAGTCAGCAGGAATTTTCTGACTGAGGCAAGGTTCATGTTTTTTTTGTCCATCAGCCTCAGACAAGCCAAAAGACATTTCCCAGATTTGTGTAATAAGTTGACTGTTCTGTGTAAGGGTTTCTTCATACAGATGGTCTGTTCCTTAGAAGAAGAAGGAAGCTTACAATAGGAAAGTACGACAACTTTGGGGAGAATGTCTCTATTCTGCTTCTTAAAAATATCCAAAGACTGAGAAAGTCCTGTAGCTACTGGGAGAGGGTATATGTGAAAGAAGCACAATAATGCTGATGATCTGAGACACTGATTGTCAAATCCACACATTATCTTAAAACAAGAAAAGGAAAAGAAGGAGAAAGGAAGGAGAAAAGGCAAAAAAGGAAAAAGGAAACAACAACAACAAAGATTAATAGTGTCTCTTCCACTTAATTACCCCTTTTGCTATAGCTCTTTTTTTTGGTTTTGTTTTTGTTTTCTTATGTAAATTCCATCTTTATGCTGGCTTTGCTTGTGTCACCTGCCATCTGCTCTGTACAGTTCTCACTGGAAGGTTTTGTGACAGAATTCTTTCCCTGCCTAGCATCCAGGAAAGAGGTTGTCTTTCTCCTTACCTTGCCATAATTACCCAGGGCATTTTGCCTTTCACAGTTTATTGAAGGAGATCTAACAGTCTGCTTTCCCTCCTGATAAACTCCTAGGATCCTCTATTGCCTTTACAGTTGTACATTGTTAGTACCAAAAATGCACAGAACTTCTGATCTTTATCTCCCTTTTTCTTAAAATGACAAAGATCCTTTGCTGCTCTTTCTGGAAGATAACACTTTATTCTCACTTGAGCTTCTCCCATGCCTCCAGTGCCTGTGAATATTTCCATTTCAGTATTCACCCAGGAACTAATTTAATTTCCTCAGACGCACAGGCCAGACATCACTGTGCATGACAGGATTAAAAGCATGGATTGAGGATCCGGGTTCAGATTAATCAAGCATTTTTAGAATAACTTGGATGATCTGTCTGTGCATTGTAAACCCACAAATAATTCAAAGCATTTTAGCTAAAATCGTATTTTCCCAAAGAAGTCAGCACCACAGGGACATTTGTTTGAGGAGGAGAGAAGGAATAATTGCTATGCTGTGAGGCACGTTTATTTCACATGAGACTTCTCAAAGGAAAAAAAACCCAAACCTCTAGAGAGCAAAGACAATAAGGTCACTAATGTGACTAAATTGGTACATGAAGGGCCACAGATGCCAAGTCATCATTTCCCAACAAAATGACATTGCTGTCAAGGTAGCTTCCATAACCTAACATCATCATGGGAATAGAAGATGATTGTCACAGCTGATAAGGAAGGATGCACTCACTAATCTAAGAGTAATATAGCTGGGCCTTCATCAGGTATTAACAGGCCTCAGGAGTACAGAGTTCATCAATTATTAAGCATCGTTATTCCTTCACTAATAGTTCAGCTTAACGTTTACAGTAATCAGTCACTGATAATGCAATAATAAAGACACTGCGATTAATTTCTGCTTCTCAAAATCAGGCCTCCCCTGTCACTACCAGAAGTATGCTTCATTCGTAAATGTCCCAACACACAAAGTGGGGCAGTAATTTAAAGTCGCTTTACACTTTTATTCATTTCACACATAAATTTACTGGGACATTTAATGCATTGCTTGGTATCTATTACTGATCCCTTATTTCATAGAATCATAGAATTGTCTAGGTTGGAAGGGACTTTTGAGATCATCTAGTCCAACCATCAACCTAACTGATAAAAAACAACAACCCATCACTAAACCATATCACTCAGCACTATATCAACCCATCTTTTGAATGAGGGATGGTGCCTCATGCATCCACCTCTTCCCTGGGAGGCCCATTCCAATGCGTAATAACCCCTTCAGTGTAAAAACTTTTCCTTATATCCAGTCTGAACCTCCCCTGGTGCAACTTGAAGCCATTTACTCTTGTGTTATTGCCTGTAACTTGGAGAATAGACCGACTTCTGCCTCTCTACAATCTCCTTTCAGGTAGTTGTAGAGAGCATTAAGGTCTCCCCTCAGCCTCCTCTTCTCTATTTATTTGAAGTCTCTTAGATTAATGACTGGACAGTTGCATTAGTAAGCAGTATCTAACTGCTTAACCTCCTGTTGATCCAATTCAAAATTCAAATTTTTTGTTCCTAAATGTTAAAGAAAGGTATTTAGCAATCAGGTCAGGTATGAGTAATTAATCTGGATTAATAGTCTTTATTTTATGTATACCTAGATATTTTTTTATGTATACATTGTTATAGCACATAGTTTTTAGACAAATGGGTTATGATGATAAATACTTCTGTGAATCCAGTGTTTAATTTCCTGCCTCCAAAATGATACGAATTTATAGATGTGATTGTTTTGGATGTGTTTTTTTTGACTAGGACAATCCCAGAGACACAGTGAGAGGTCTTCACCAAAATATTTTTAAGTGTTTTAATAAAGATGATGAAAAAATATATTAATTACACACATAGACTTTAGGGGGAGTCATTCAGAAAAAATAAATCAAGAAATCCACCCTTATAACTTCCAGAGAATATTTTTGATTATTCACACTTTGATGACATAAAAAAAGCATTATAAAATTCAGTTTATAGACTGTTCCAAATCCCCACTGGAATAGAAGTTAATTTATAATATTGTTGGGGAGAACAAAGAAAGAGTGAACAAACCCCACAGCTACGCAAAGGTCTGTGCATCATATGAAGACACAGAGGAAATGGTGTCAGAGATTTTCTTCCTTTAATTTTTTAGTGTTGTCTCACTCAGCTTTCAATAGGAGTATTATCACTCTCTGAGCTATAGGTTCATCAAGAAGCAGAGGTTAAGGTATAAGGTCCAATCCAACACATTAAATGGAATTTGCAAATCTGTACAGAATAAACTTTGATTTCTGGAACTTTTCTTTCCTAGATTAAGTTCACTTTTGAAGCAAAAATGAAATGAAAGAGAAGTGGAAGAGAAAAAGAAATCAAAACTTGAAACTTCCCATTTATCCATGATTCTAGTTTTCTACCTAGATTAGTTAGAAACTTTGCTTATGAAAACTGCAATCTCCAGTGGCTGCATGTAATCACACCCTCAGTTTTTTACACATTATCTGTAGACTACCAAAGTTCCCCCTAGGACCATGCTGTTGTAAGAGAAAGGCACAACCCAAAGAATTTTTCACAGTTCCTAAGTAGCCTCAAGAGATACCCTATGCAGCTATTGACCTACACTGCCCTGTTTATTTTAAGAACTCTTCAACACCTCCCTATTTCTCTCACTCCTTTCTTTCAGCATAACAAGACAATCACTCCTTGCTGCTAAGTCAGATATTTTCCTGCACCACTGCCAATGCAGTCATCTTTCTGTAGCTTCATAAATGACCATGCAAAAAACCTCAAAAGTAAAATTGACATCTTAAGTCAACTTCACACTCCTGATTTGCTATTCTATTGTCATGATGAAGCCTACATCAGAGATATGATAGAACACTTGTTCTTGGACAAACTATGTGAAGTCAGAAGGACAGTGATCATGATTCTGTTGCTGATTTCATGGGGTAGGAAGGTTCTTGCAGTTTAATTGTGGTTTGTAATTAAAAATTCTGAAAATAAGGCCTCTTTGAAACTTAGGCATAGATTTAGGTCTGTACACCAAGGTGTTTGAAACAGATGGTGTGGGTGACATGTGAGGCTTGGAGAAGCATTGAAACTTGGGAGATACTGGTTATGGGGAGGATGAAAAAATAAAGTTTAGCAGGGCAACAAAACAACTACCCCACTACCTGGAGAGCAGATGGATTTATTTGACGTTTTTCTCAGTTTCTGTGGAGTGGGTGAGTTGTTCTTGTTCATTAGTCACAACCCCACCCCCCAAATGTTTTCTTGCCATACCATGAGCCATTAAACTGCATGTCAGAGAGGACATGAAAAATAAACATTAAATTACACTAAGCCCCTGGGGAAAAACCTTGAACTTATCTATAAAGGCAGTTCCCAGGTGGGAATAGACTGACATATGAGCTACCTCCATGCTTTGAGAGAAAGGGTCCTTCGGATCGCACAGTGATGAAGATATTCTGTGGTTGCCACGGAAACAGCGCTGACTTATGTTTTGGGGGACTGGGAATGTCTGTCGAATAATTGTTAACCTTCCAATTGACCTTCTCACCAACTCCTGCACATCCACATCATTTATTTCCTGGAAGATAAGGCAGGGAGAGAATATGCATAAAAGTTAGAATACAGAAATGCTACCACCAGTTTATAAACAAAAAGATCAAGAGATGTGTGATTGCTACACAGTTATTTTCAAGCTCTGCCACAGCCTCAAAAATAACATATGCGCGCTCATTAAAACAACTGACATACCACCCTTACAATAATTGTAAAACTTTCAGATGTACTGCAACCAAACCTGAATCTTTGTAGGTATAACTGGGCTTAGCTGTTGAATTTTTGGTTTCCTCTCCCTCTCCATTTACCTTTGATCTTTTACTTAAAAGTATTTCACAGCATCCTTGGCAGATAATGTGTAAATCACTAGAAGTCATACCATGACGTATTTCTAAGTGTAGCTTTACTTAGAAGTTGTGAAAGTACAGACAATTATTCAGGGCCTAAATGTTCATTTCCTGGAAATGGAATATCAAGAACATATAAACAATGTGCAAATTGGCAAACATCATTTTTCAAAAGGGCAAAGAAAGTGGTTTAGAACACTCTAGGTGTGTATGTGCTAGTTTATAGAAAGACTTAGTTTAAAACCAATTTTTCACTCCATTGGGTACCTATGGAGGCTTACTGCTGAACACTCAGCTCTTCGGACACATAATTTAAAGAGAAAAAATTACTACATAAATTAATCAATATGAAATATTAAGTTTGGAATATTAAGCTTAAAATATTAACTTTAAGGCATGCAAGGGGAACCAGAAAAAGAGGTCTTTACAAAGTATAATTTCCTGCAGTTTGGAAGCATGATGTTTTACACCATTGAATGATGAGCCTCTTGGGGAACATGGAGCAAGAGGAACGTGAGCTCACAGGCAACAGCAACTGACTCCAAACTTCATATAAGAACCTGAACTTTAGTTTTCAGATAATTCAAATAGGGTCATCTGGCAGCTTTCAAGGCAATTCTGTGTCTATATTTTTCTGTAAAGCAGGAGAAATAATCAACTAATTGCTCAGTCTTTTTAGTTAATGTATATTTTTCATCACGCTGAATTGTTTGTCCATAATCCATCTTAATTAGAGAGGCTGATGCCCCAAAATTTTCAGGCATTTAAATTTGTGGAAACTCCCTAACTGGGGTGAACACTTGAGGAACTCCTACTAGCAGCTTGCATTTGTCATATCCTTGCATACAGCCACAGTTCATAGAAAATTTCTGATTCTCATTTGTGTATTTTTTTCAATTTTTAAAGAATACAGCACATCTGCACTGTTTGCACTGTTATACCTGTAACTAAACACCACCTTTTTTTTTTTTTTTTTTAATTCTAGCCTTCTATCTATATTGATAATCAAGAACTGAGATACCAGGAGGTAGAAATGGACTCTCACAATCCTTCTTAAGAAAAGAAAGCAAAGCTTTGTCAAAAAGTAGCTCTTAAAATGTTAACACAACTATCCTGGCAATTTGGGTGGAGGTTTTTTTGAGCTTCAGTTAACGTTCTTTAAATTAATTATTTTAAAGCAACTTCTTTGGACATACTGGCATTTGCTTATTTCCTTTAAAGCTTGGAAGAAAAAATACATGATGTGTAAATTTTAACTACTACTGTCTTGACAACAGTAGAAGTACTTTATTCTTCTTCACAGATTGTCACAGTTTTTGAATTCATCTGCTATTAATGTTCTTTATGAAATATAGATTTTTCTGCAAACAAAAATAACACATGGCATCAGCTGCGTCCAGCATAATATCTTGCATTTCTGGTCGATTAATCCTTAATGTACCATAGATAATGGTTTCTCTCAGCTTAAGATGCTGTCTTTTCATTTAGTCTGTATCATTTCACTAGCTGCAAGGTAAAAAAAAATATTAAAAATTGCTGTTTTAGCAATTTCTAATACTTTCAAAAAAATCAGAATGGAGAGCTGAAGAAACTTCTTATCTTGATTTTAAACTGTATCCTTTCTCAGAGAATTAAAAAAAAAGAAAAGGGTTGCCTGGTTTCATTATACACCCAAACTGTAACAGCAAGACTATTAGACTAGTTCTAATAATGTAAAAATGAATATGTGCATGGCCATGTTATACTGCTAAATGATACTTTAAAAGAGACTTTGAATTTCAGCTGCTCAAACATTTATATTTTCTGCTTCAATAATGTATTTATTTTTTCTGTATTCAGCATTTTTTGGTGCATTTTAATTAGAGTGTTCTTATTTGAACCTTTGGTTGCTACCTCATCATCTGGGAATCTGAACAGCAAACAAGATTTTTGTAAGATTGCCAAGGAGGTACATACATCAAGAGATTAATGACAGCTATTATTTTAAATGTTCTGAATTTGACCAATTATATCATAAATTCAGATTTTAAGTTAACAACAAAGCAATGCCATGCAAACCCAAATTCAACTTAAGTCATTTGCTTTGTCTTTTTTTTTTTTTAATACTTGGCATTGACTGAGTGACGAGCCGTTTACATAATGACTCTCCAATATCATCTCCAATTCTTGAATTTTGGATCTGACTTAAGAAAACTATATAAAGCAACTATTGTGTGAGAGGAAACAATTTCCATTTGCACTTCAAAGGATGATACAGTATAATGATATAAGGATGGCAGATGATGTGTTATACAAGAACCAAAATGTCAAAAAAAATTTACAAAGTTGGCCAAGTGGAACTGAGTTGGCATCTGTTTAAATTCAGGCTAGGTTATGTGTGGGGCTTTTTTGAAAAAAAAAAAATAAAAAAAAAAAATCAGAACTTCAGTCTATAGTTCCAAACCTTTCGTTTGTTGGTCTGAACTTGGAATAAAGGAGAGGTTGTCCTATTTCAAATGAAACAAGGATGAGATTAGACGTACATTTCATCCGATTAAGCAAATCAATAAGGAAATAAATGCTGTTTTAAATTAATAGCTCTGCGAAGATGAATTAGGAAAAAGAAACTGAAGGAGATCACCTCAACACATCAGGCAGAGACTCCAGTGGGAAGCAAGACTACATGCTGGACACCTAATACACACTGCCATTCAGCTTCATCTCATCATTTTAAGATAAGCGACCTAGCCAGACACTTAGCATTCACCACAGAGCGAGTGTACTGGTAGCAAGACACATAGAGAGAAAGAATTTATTCACATGCTCCTTACAAGCATCAAAAAAAAAAGGCAGCAACACCTTTTCTTGTGGAAACATCTTTCTTAAATTTGGGCGAAGAAGATAATTCCAGTATTTATCATATATTGGACATGCCCTATTTTCCAGTGCTTGACGTGTCCTCATCACTTCATTTATGACATTCAGAGGGGTGAGTGTTTCTTTCTCCTTCAAAAGCCCACAGCAGTAGCTGAGAGGAAGGCATAGCTGTATAAAGCTCCAAGAAAAGTAAAGGGGGATCTTGAACTGCATAATTATTTGCTTTATTATACCTCCCTTATGTTTTTTAGGTTCTGGGTGGGATGATAAAAAGGAGAAAAATGATAGGACAAGGAGAATTCGATTTTTAGCTTTCACAGAGGAAAAAATCCAAGAGCTTGGAGAAAACAGGGCTCTTAGTCTGTCCATTGGCTCTCACCTGTCTGAAAAAAAGAGTTGGCAGCTTGGTCCCCAGCCTGTACCACAGAGGGTGGCATTTCACACCTGGCCTGCTATCCCCATTGGAAAATATAAGGGATTAAATGAACCTCTTACGCTACTATTAATCAGTTACCCATATTAAAATGTACAATTGTGAACTCCTGGGGCTGAACTGTGGTTTTATGACCTGTTTTAGCTACTCAAGCTTAAAACATAGTCATGCGCTACACTTCTTTGTGCTAGAGCACAATGGGCAGAAACGCAATGAAACAAGATGAATACATCAACGAAGGACCAGCCCTCTCCTAGGAAAAACACATCTTCATCTGAAAGTAGCCTTTAAACACAACCTTGTGCGTCCCCCTGTCCTCTCTTGTGCTATCATGGGCAAAACTGATGGATCTTTTCCCACAAGTTTTTCTTTTAAAGAGTTTAGGGGATTTTTAACCTCTCTCCTCAAAGGATTTTTTCCATACTCTCATGTCTCTGGTAATTGAAACCTTCTACTAACTCTTGCCCTCAATTTATTCATGGGCAATTTGAACTCATTTATTCTTGTGCCAACCTTGTCCTCTAGCCCTTGACAACGATGCATTTATTCACATTCTGGATGTGTTTATAAACAGAGAGCATATCCTCTTTCAGTCTTTGTTTTCATAGGCTAATCAAGCCAACCTTTTCAGTCTCTTCTCACACAAATCAGCTTTTCTGTGCACCCTTTCCATTCTAATTTTGCCAGAGCTGGTCATAATTGTGCACATTTATTGCAGGTGAAATTCAACCAATCCTTTATGCAGTAGCATTAATATTTTCACCTCCTGTATGGTAATTCTAGGCAGTGGAAAGCATTTTGGGTTACCCTTGAGTAAACAATAGTACTAGAGAGCTGGTGGCAGCCTTGGGCATAGTATGATGACCCTGAGGAAAGTGCTTGAGAAAGACACAGATTTAAAATAAAAAAAGACATTTTTTTTTTTTCATTTAAAGAGAGAAAAAGAAAGAAAAGTGATGAAAATAAAATAAATGTTAATCCACTTAGTAAAAATCTAAGCTTACTATACACTTGTGATTTAAGAGTTGTAAAATAAATATAATTTTTGAGGTTATATTTACAATTGTAAATAGTACTTTGCACTGTTGTGCAGAGGAAAAGTAGCAAGCAGAGACAGACAGGGGGAGAGAGAGAAATCCATTCTCACATTTTGTTAAGGCATATTTTATCATGACTAAATTCAAATCTATGACTCCTGCAAATTTTAAATAAAGAATTGCACCATCTGCTTTAAGGCCCTGAAGAAATAGGAACATTTATTTGGAGAACATTTCCTCAGCTGACTTCACTGATCAGAAGAGATTTGTATTATTTGCAAAGGACTAATACAATGTATTATGCTTTAGCAAGTTATGATTCCTTTCATTTTATGGGAACAACCCCCCTCCTTCTACACTTGCATTTCCATTATGATACACAGTCTTCAAGTAAATTTGCTGTATTAAATAAAATAGCCACTAATGGGACAATAAAAATTAAGGAACTCTTTCCAGGCATTATAGCATGTAAAGCAAGCAATTAAAATAACAGATGTTACTTCACAAAGACTAAGCAGATTCCTGATTACGAAACCAAAGGTGGTATTTCCTTTTGTATTACTGTACTGGGTAAATGTGGTGTTCCCCTTGGCACAGTGGTAGAAAAGGAAAGACAACTCCAGTTTATTTTAATACCTCAGTGCATGGAATTGTTTGAACCATATGTGGATTTTGCAAAACAATGCATTTTCACTGTAAGAGATCACTTTAGAATTTCAAATCATGAGCCCAGAGAAGCAGTGTTACAGTTACTTAGCTGACAGTCTGATTTAGCCAATACAGGCACACGAACACAGATGTCTAAGATGTCACAAAAGATTTATGTATGCAACAAAATTGGTAGAGCTCTCAGATCCTTTCACAGTCTTACGGAAATACTGTGGTCATCAACAGCTAATGGACAACCATATCAAATGGACTTGGATTTGAGGATTGGTATATTATATACCGCACAGTGAGGGGCCCATAAATCACTACATTTCTAAATCTTGCACTGCCAAAGTGGGGACATTGTGATTCTTATTGCTAATCTGGTGTTGCCATAAGCAAGTAATGTTATGCAGCTTTCATCATTCAGGAAATATTCAGGAAATATTTCTGTTGTAATTTTAACATGATGATAAAGAAAACTAGGGGAAAGCATGATCATTTCCATAGCATTATCTACAAATCTTATTTCTTGCTAATTAGATTAAATCTTATTTCTTGCTAATTAGATTTTGTGTTCTCAAAATACTGAGATTATTAGCATTGTGAAACAGAGTTGAAAGTAAGTTACTTAAGTGTGAGTAGGGATTTAGGTCCAGAAGGAGATTAAGTTGAGATGGCATTAAACATGTTCATCTTCTTTAAAACAGACAGCATTAATGACTGAATGAGATACAGAGATTTTAATGACTATGGTTTACAACACAGTTTGTCAGAATGAACTTAATCATGGCTTTCAACCATTTCACGATCAAGGCTATAAAACTAAGATGGGACAACATTGATTTTCCTTCATACATCATTCAGGTCTCCTAGCTATTGTGTCCCCACCCCAGAGAAAGACTTTTGGACTGGAAAAGGCAGTTTGGAGTGGTAAACACTTTGCTCTGCCATTTAATCTGCTGCAATGTGCAAATAACTATGCTCGGAAAACAGATATTTTTTTTTCCCATGGAAACACTAATTTCTGAATAAAAAACAATGAGAAAGCATGAACATTAGGAATGGAACCTAGGTTTTATTTCGCATTTTGAGGGTGGAGGAGCTGACAAAGTTAAAAGCCAACATAATCTTTTGAACTTTTCAAATCAAATAACATTTCAAATGACATATCAGTAGCCGTGTCTTTAATTTGAACAGGAAGCCAATATCCAGACTCTAAGAAATTATTGTGTAGTCTATTGATAGGGAGGTTAATGGTGGACTGCTTTAGATTTAGTTAATGCTCTTTTTAAAAAATTGTTAACTCTAAAAAGTATAACCGAACACTCTACTCCGAGGTTCCACTCACTGCAAGTTGATTTTAGCTAATCTGACAAGAAAATGAAAACACGTATGTTGTTCACATGACTGTCTGTAGCCTAAAGCTGGGTTCTCAACCTGCACGGTCCCATTCAGTGCTGGAAAACACACACATTACTACTCAGGAGCAATGCAGGGAACAGACCAATAATTTCTGCTGGACCTGAGGTGTCTTTACAGCACTTTATGACAAAAAAAAAAAAAAAAAAAAAAAGGCTTAATACCCACTGGTTTAAATAAGCAGACTGAATTCCAATCCCACTGCAATGTTACACCCTATTATAACCTTGAAAAAACCCGCTTTGGATTAGATTACCTCCCACAATAAAGAAAATCTAGTAAAATTAAGTATGAAGACAGAAATGCACAGTAAATCCCAGAGAGTAGACCTGGAATTTACAGACAATATCTCCAAGCAATCTTTTATCCTGAGTATATAGAGGATTCTCAAGATCTATGTGTTATGGAGGAGTTATATCCCCAGGGAATCCAGTTGTGCTGGACCTAAACTGCTTTTCATAAAACAAAAGAAAAATCTGAATGTCACCAAATCTAAGAACAACTGCATTGTTCAATGTTTTATATGCAAAGTTACTTTACATATTGACCTGTTATATTTTAGCTGGCAAGCATTCATGGAAGAACCTATTTCACAGTTTAAAAATAGGATCTCAATTTAACTTTCTGTCTTTTTTCTCTCCATGAACATTCATATAAGGCCTGATTCAGAAGTCCACTGTAAAGCCTCCCACTAATATCCACAAGTTTAAGTATCAACCATGACTGAATTCTGGGGGAATTCTTAAAGGAAAAGGAAAGATGGTATTTGATTATCACTACTATTATTATTAAGAAAACAACTTGAAAATATAAATGAAACACAAGCACTCCATGAAAAAAGAGTAATATCAAAAAAGACCTTAAAAAGATCCTCTAAAACCAGTCAGTTCAAGTCAAATGTGAATTCTCCACATACTCAGTAGAAAATTTTTGTTTTCATTTTATTTTCCATTTACTCATTCACGGACTTCTATTTAAATTAGGCAAGGCAAAACAGCGAAGTCCAGAACTTGTCATTCTATTTTCATTAAGCAACATCACTCCCCCAGTATGCCTGAACAGGAAGCTGCATCTACTGCTTCCTGGTGGCAAAGTCAAGATGGGCATGAATACTGTCAGTAAGCCAGAAAACAGGATTTGTTGTTCACAACAATATTCACTTGACAGTTACCTCATTTATAATGATCCAGTGACAGTCAAAAGCAACCAAATTAGTCTCCACGACCTGAAATAGAGAACAAACCAGCTATCAGTCAGCTTGTTTGTGAAAGCTAGAAAAAAGAAATATTTAAATGGATGCTCTCTGCAAATGACAAAACCAAAGCACATGCTCTCAAAGACCTTTATTATTCAACTGAGGATAGAGAACCTTTAGCAAAATTCTGCAGAAGCATTTGTGTTATTGTTTGACTTGCTAATTAAGCTTGGAAAATACATTTCATTGTCGGCATCACAGGAAAGAATATGTTTCAGTTGACTGAGGAGAAAATGAAATCGTTTTTGCCATAATATTGTGTGTTGAGAGGGTGCAACAGAGAGGAAGACAGAAAATGAATATCAAGCAATTCCTGACAGATTTCTGTAGCCCTTGCCTCTATAGTCTTTTCAGTGTACCCCTACCCTGAAAGCTTATGAATAAAAAAAACAATAATGAAACAAATCCAAAACAGAAAAAAAGCACACCACAAATGCTTGGCTTCATAGAAATGCAAAAACTGGGGAGAAAAGAGCTGTCTTGAGAAAGAGGACTGTCACAGGGATGATAAATGGTGGTCTGTCCCAGGCTTCATGCACAGAGGGCCTCTAATCCTTCTCCCATGCATATTTTCCTTTCATTTGCTGAAACTTATTCCAAGAGCTGCCTCCATGTTGGACTGAAAATGTACATCCCAACTAATATGGTTGGACTCGATCTCAGAGGTCCTTCCAACCATGAAGATTCTGTGATCTTTCACTCAGCCGCATTCTTTCCCTCTTTCAATCTAATACATTTTTGTGGTGAGTTGTGTTTGACTCATCTTTGCGCTGGAAACAAAGAGGGGAAAAAAATACATTTGGTCTGCTTTCATTAGCTAGGAAAGAAATCATCAACAGTAGAGACACCAGAAACAAACTATAGAAAAGGCTAGACACCTTCACCTTTCTTTTTCTAAATGAAATTGAATTAGCAAACTGAAATAATTAAAAAAAAAAGTTTTAAAACCAAATTAATCCTATTTTATCTGTATAATTCACCACGCTCTTGACTCATGATTCAAAACTATTACTTAAAACAGTAATGAATCCCAGAAAAAAACCTCGAAAAATGAAATAAAGTTTGGAACTTCTAATGTTTTAACGTTCAGATAGATGACTAGTGCTGAGTTGTTAGTACAGCAGTCATGTTTGGCTTTTAGTGACGACCAACACAAATAGCGGTTGCCAAGGATGATTACAATTTATACTGTGAAATGTCCAAAGGAGAACAACTTAACTGATCACAAATCTTAAAAGAAGCAAAAGAACCCATACTGATAACCTTCATTATTAATTCAAAGGCCATTAGAATTGGGGTCACTGCTTATTTACTAGAACAATAAGCAAGATTGGAAATTATGATCTGGAGAGACTGGAAAAAAAAGACCAAACCAGGAGCAGCAGCATACAAACCGGCTTCTTATTTGAAATTCTCACAGCACCAGCAAGAAATGAGGGGAAATGAAAACCATAGCTGCCAATGCAGTCCTGGAAAATGTCAATATTATCAGCAGTAGGAATCAGGGTCCTCAATTTACATGGAATTTATACTCACTACTCTTTCTCTGTCGTGACTACAGTATATTTTGTTGTGTTGCTTTGAATTTTTTTTTGCATTCTCTATAGTGGGTGTCCACACCGCATGTATAACGGAGCAGAAAATGAATAACTAAGTGATGGGAGGCATCACAACAGGCCCAGGCAGGATGCTTGAGCTGGAGCATGACTGTTCTAGTCAGATATCTTATATCAAACCAATTGGAAGACACATCCAGGAACAGAGAAAGTTTAAGAATGGTCAGAATAGTTATGTAGTCCTCAAGGGAGCATTTACTCCTTATGTAAAGTTCCCAGGCATAAAGAAAATTTAACCATTTACAATTTAAGCAATGCCATTTAAATTTTTCATAAGGGAAAACTAATCAACACCTTACTGAAGTAGAAAAAAAATTGCTACTCAAACTACATACGTTTCTGCTCAAAACAAGCAGAATTTAAAAAAAAAAAAAAAAAAAGCCAAAAAAAGAAGCGCAGTACATCGGACATTTTCTGGTTTCTTATCAGGTTCCTGGCAACCTTGTCCCTCTTAACTTCTGGCTCCAGGATGTCCTGCTGGGAATGTCTGGCCTTCCTTACCTACTCTGCTCAAGATGCGGTCTCCTGAGGTTCCTGTTGCTCTGAGGCAGCCTGCTAGTGGGACACCCTCAGAGTCAAGGCTCTCAGTGGTCTTAGGGTAATGACAATCATAGCTATGTTCCACAGAGGGATCCTAAGCTTTTCCTCTGCTTCAAAATGGCAGACATCTAAAACTTCAGAATGAAGGAATCCACAAAATGAAAATCTACATTTTCTGTCCAATTTTTAATGGCACAGTAAATATAGCTTGATCACTTTGTGTCTGAAGCTTTGGATGATCAGATTTTAATTCACTTTATCTTGCATTAAAACTTTGATTTCAGGTCATTTAGTTTCTTTATAAATACTTGGTTGTGTGTATCGACTTTGCCCAGGCTCTCAAATTTCAATTAGACAAGGGTTTTTCAACAGTGTGGTTCTAAGTGTCACTGTTTTATTATTTACAGCTCTCAGACCACTTAAACCAGACTCTGGAAGAGGCTTACTGGTCTCACAAGTCACTCTTATTATTTCAAACAGCTCAGGCTACCTCTAGCAGATTTGCAAATAATAAGATAAAATGTATCCATTTTTCAGTTATAGTTGAAATTCCTCAGCACAAAGGTCATGTTTTATCCATTAAAGTTTATGCATTCATGAATCTACTTAATGTTAGAGCATTTTCAAAAAGCTTATGTCAAATTGAAATGAACTCGTAATGTACTCAGAGAAACTCAAAGTAATATATTCTAAGTTTAGGCGGGCTATGAATGGCCCCTGATTTAAGAATTCACTTTCCTTTTCAGTCTGTTATAGGTTACATTTTGGCATTTTCCTTAGCCCATCCACCCAAAGCTTGTTCTGGTATTGACAGTGGTTTCTTAAAAAGATGACTGATGATGCCTTGAGAAAGTTGCTAGTTTTTTGTTGTTGTTGTTGGTGGTTGTTTTTTGTTTTGTTTTGGTTTTGTTTTTTCCTTACATTTTATTTTATGAAATATACATTAACATCAAAATGTGGACTCGGCATTAAATCGGGATTCCAAGGCCATCTTCATCCTTGGGTCATTTGGTCTTCATGAAATCCTCTCATAGCACCCACAAAAGAACCGTCCATTTCAGTAGGATCAGGATGCTGTATCTCAGTCCCTCACCTTGAACATCTCCTCTCCCAATATGGTCTATATTGTCCATGTCATTGATTTTAAAGTTGGGCAATGCACATTCTGACTACGTCTATATGAACTGCAGGGCACTATACTATTTTGATCACCATTAATAATCTTCTGATACTATTCAATTATGTGCTTTTTACATTTTTCAGTGTAGAAGAACGCACACGCACATCCACTGTTTTATAGAAAATAAACAAATATGTAAAACTTCAGTTTTGAAGCTTGAAGGAAAAGGTTGTTCAACCCTAAAGTTTTCTTTAAACACTAACAATAATCATATGCATAATCTGACAGTCAGAAGATTTTCTTGATCAGCAGTTGTTAGGCACAAGTTTACAAGTTCAAGATTATATTAAATCAGTGCAAAAAAAGTACATAAACAAAAATATCTAAAGCCAGAAAAAACACAATCTAGATCCACTTATCCGTCAGTAAAACAGTCATCACTTGGATACAACAAGGCTTTACACTCATGACACAGTGTTCTACTATGTCCTTGTCTACCTACTGACTTTGCTGCTTTGTTTACTTTAAAAAGACTACATTTTCTCTTGTAAAGGACGATAACAAATAAGATTAAAGTTAAAAAAAAAACCACCCCAAAGACAAAAGAGCATGGTTGGTTCTGCTTAAAATTGATCATAAGCTAAAGGCATATATAACACAGCCTCAGTAAAAGCATACAATGCAGTTGTGTAGATGATTTCTATGACTAATATGTTCAGAAATTTAAAAAAAAAAATATCTGAGTGATGATCGTTTTCTGGTTGAAATTCACATCTGCATGCATATCAAGTGAGCTGGCATGAACTTGTGTTCTGTGCAAGAGAATAAAGAATGTACAAAATAATTCTTGCAAAGGCATAAGGACAGTAACAAAACAACCCTGTATATTGGAAGGAATCCTGTATATTAGAAGGAATAAAATAATTTGTTGGGGCATGTAGGCAGTAGGTGCTTCAAGACCCTAAGTATTTGAATACAGTGCAAGTTTCAGATTCAGCTGCTGGTTCTGCTGGGTATGTGACTGGAAGCAGCCCTGTGTACTCCTGAAAGACAAGGGACAGATTGGAAACTTCTATACAAGATAAAATGTAGGTGAACATATCATTTTTGCAGTTCACCTCTTAAGCTAAAATGGAGAAAAACTAGAGCGTGCATTCATAACGAGGGCTGAAGACCAAAATCCCACACAGATATTAAATAGAGGAGAGTTGATCCTTTCCAAAACAAAGAAAACTATGTGCAGATTTGACAAATTCTCTTTTCACTCTTCCTCTGGAGGAGATCAGAATTCAGCTGTAGGTTACGGAACACACAAAGCAGAAAGTTCTCAAAGGTAAGCATAACTGCCAGCTGTGAGAATATTAGGAGACAGTATCATACGTGCCTCCTCTTCCTTCTGCTCCCTCAGGCATTTGCTTATGGCCACCTTTGGAGATAAGATATTGAAAAAATCTTTGATCTAACCCAAGACGGCTGCTTTTGTGCTTCCAAATATATTTTGGATTCTTAACTGTGATGAATCATACTAGCAGTAGGTAAAGCATTTAATAAGTTTCTGCTTCTTTTATCAGCTGCTGTCCAGTTTAGACTGTTTTTATTACTAAAAAGGTTGAAGCAATACTAAAAAAAAATATTTTGTGGTGTTAAAATGGCATTTCTGCTGTGCCACGGAGTAATTCCACTGTGCAGGAACACACATAAGCAAATAAATTCCAGTATGAACTGGGGAGCTGCAATCTTGCAGTCAAATGCCCATAGAAACACACATTCCTGACTTACCTGACTAAATCAGTCAGAAAACCAGCAGAGGACAGCCAATATAGCCAACTTCACAGAACGATTTTTCCAAATTCAGCATTTTTTCATCTCTAGGGTGTTAGTATTTAGTTATTTTTAATGCTATATCACATAGTTCTCCAGTATTAAGAATCAAAGCAACAAGTCAGAAGACCGCTTCTGAAATAGACTTCATGAAATTGTGGAGAAAAATGAAAAAGAAAGTCACTCCCTACTCACTCCACTGCTGCTCAGACACAGTTCACACCAGAGTATTTGAAAACAGTTTCATTAGTTGCATAAGCCGTGCAGGAAAGGACACAGCCCGTTGAGTACACAGTGCAATTCATGCGCAGTCATAGAAATCCAGAGCAATAGATATAAAAGATCATTCTTAACATCTTTATAGCTTCAGAAATGTGTTCATGTCAAACTCCAGCAGTTCTCCTAACAACCTATTAAAATAAATCAAACTTCTGCTTCACAAGGAAGGTGTTCCACTTAGTCAAACATGGGTGCTACTGAACCAATGACCAGGAACATGAATGAAGCAAAAAATAATCTTCTTTTTCTAAAGAATTCAACTACACACCAAGGGAGATTTTGCAGAGAGCAGAAAAGCACTGTCAAGAAGAAAAGTGATGAACAAGGCCAAACCATCTGTTATTGGCAGTTACTCCAGAACTTCTGAATCTTTGGAAGAGCCTGACGATTTATCACAACTAGTTCTGTTGTTCACGATCAAACCTTCAAATCTGCTAAATGCAAGACAATGTAAAGCAAATAGAGTAGTAGTACTGCCAGCATGAAAGCTTTTCACGTGCAAGAGGTAAGAAAGCAAAATAGCTTCCTAACAAAAAGCACATGTGATTTAATGGAAAATGACTTAAAAAGTTCTCTATGTCTCTTCTTCATTATAGATATGGGCCCATAGTTGTGGGCCAAAACTACATGATACAGATCAGCACCCTTACAAAAGAAACCCAGAAAAACTGTTCTGGATGTTCAAAGTTTACCTCCGCATATATGCAAGAAGTTGGACAAGTTTCGCAAACATCTAATGAGCAGTAAGGTTGCATGTATAGAAAGATTAATGCAAAATATGGCCATGTCAAGTATCTCCTGTTTGAAATATATGGTAGAACTCCTGGACTCCAATTTTACCTTTATTACTGTTGGTACTAGCATGATTAATTTCTCAAAATGTTGAAGAGTGTCTCCAAACAGAGCTGACCTTCCTGTTCATTTTCTGCTCCACCAGGAGCTGCCATAGTGACTGTGAATCTCTTTCTGCTGGACCACTACTGAGCAAACCACATTTTCCATTTGATTTTTCACAAAAGACAACAGATGGCATTACATAATTCCTTGTTTTGGAACTGGCTTGTATTGAAATAAATTAGAAAGTGATTTAGAAAGTTAGTTTTCCCAAGAGTTGAGCTAGGACACAAACTCCCTGCTAATCTCTTCCAAACATCCTCTATCGACAATATGTCCCATTTATGTGCTCTTGTAATCTGGACTGCACTCTTCCAACTGGAAAACTGGTAAAATTTCTTTTGTCCAATATCATTAGATTTGTTGTCTGTGTCTTTTCGTACACCAGTCTCTTGAAGTCACCACTGCTGGTTTATTGGTGAATATATGCTTTGATCTAATTTTCTCTCCTAGGGACGCAATGATTTTCCTGTCACTAAGATATGATAATAAACAGGCTTTCTGTACAGAAAGACACTCCCCCAGAAAAGACCCCCAAATCCCAACTGAAAAAAACAACCACCAAACAAGCAGAAGTCAGAGGCCATTTCTTAACATTTTATTTAACTGAAGAGATATGATTTGACTAGTTTGGGCACCTAGAGCAGCCTCCTGTGGTATAAAAGGCTTCTCAGGCAGTGGTATGCGACACAAAATATGAAAGTTAAAGATTATTAAATAGCTAATGTACAGATAGTACTAAGAAAGTTAGATGATACCCTGAAGACCTATCTGAAATTTGAAGTGGAAAATGCATGGAGTCATACTATTTAGTATGTTGTACTATGTTAAACATAGAGGACTTGTGTACAGAAATCTTGAGCCTGTCTCCAAGTTTTCACCCTGCCTCCTTTTTTTCTTCTAGCTGCTAGTTCATTAAACCACCACCATTTTATCAGGCTATCTGTACCATTTCTTCCTGCTGATGCCACAGCAGGACCTTTTCTCTGTCTCTGCTCCTAGCCTTTGAGTTTTTCAGTAGGGAAATCAGTTGCTGATTTATAAAGCTCATTCTTGCACACCAGAAACCAAAGCTCATAAAAAATCTCTCTTCACCAAAGGCAATATTTTTTTTGAATCTAATTTTAATCTCTACCCATTTCCACTCTTGAAAGTGAAAACACCACACATGGCAACATTTTTTTGTTTTTTTATGGAGCATTATCTCTTTCCCTCAAATTGCTTCTAAGCAAAAATAAAAAGGATACGGCTTAATTTGTTTGTCTCATAAGAGCACACTTCTTTGAAAAAGAAAGAGGTGCTTGATCAGTTTTCCCTTTTCTAAGATTTAGTTCAAAATTGATACTTTTAAACTAAGAGAATTTGGTTATTCCACAAAGTAATTGGTTTTATATTGACTTAGCTTGGCATCCTAATTATATCTGAAACAAGTCAAGCTCCAGGGAAGATTTCATCTCCCTTGCCCTAAGACTTTAAGAAATCACCCCTAAGGAAAACAAGTCAACATTTAAATGTTCAATAAAAGCAAATAAACACAACATTAATACATCAGTGAGTATGACCATAGGCTTGTATTGAGAATAAACAATAAAATCACATTCTGTCTGGTAGAAATGGCCATTTTAAATTTTTCATTTCTTTCATCATTGAGAAAAGCTAATAATTTATTTATTTTATAGGAATCTAAATCCATGCATGCATGCTTTGAGGTCAGACTGTAGACTATAGTTTTAAAAGAATACCTATAAATAATTTAAGCATCTTTCATTTTAAGGATTAATTTCTTACAGTCCATTTTGTTGTTTTCAAATTTGTGCTTTTATTTATACTCTGATTATCCTTGTGAAAAGTGCTTGTAATAGCCACTCTGAAAAAAAATCCAACAAACTCAAACCAACAAACAAAAAAGACACCAACCAAACCAAAACCAATAAACACACCACAGTTCTGTTTTGAAAATGCTTCACTTTAAGTGAGAATCATGATCACATTACAATAGATGCACTGGAAGACAGTTGCTAGAAAGTAGAATAGTATTCTCAATTAATAATGTAACTCCCACCTAGAAACTGCTTATTTCAAAGTACCAGAGTGATTCAAACCCTCATGTAAATTCAGAAATTCAGATTCACTACTGTTGTACAATTGTCTGTACCTTCTTTTCTTGTTAATAATTTCTTATAATCTCATTTTTACACATGACTATATTTTGTTCATGGTGATAGTACTAAACTGATGCCTGAAGATTCCTTGTTCTTTTTCTGTTGGATTTTTTTTTCTTTTTTTTTTTTTTTTAATCTGAATTCTATTTGGAAATCTGAAATCTAGGCAGAAAACTTGAGTATTTAGGTTGAACACAGGATTTGAATCAAAGTGGTTGTCATCACCTTTGTAAGTGAGGAATTAAACATAAGAAGCCTAAATCTATGCTAAAGTCTTGTAGTTTCCTTCTCTGTGTGGATTAAACACTGGATTCAGAGACTTCTTCCATTGTGCTTCTTTCAAACACCTCACCATCTCCCACACTCAGACACATTCAGGAGCTACCCTTTGAGTGAATCCACTCTAGATTGAAGGCTGTTGACAAGTCCTTCAACAGAGGGAAAATAATTGCCTTGCTGATTTTCACAACTTTGTAACCGACTTCACCAAGGCCAGAATTTCTCCACAACAGGAGAAGGTGGGGATTAATGAAGCTTTTTCAAATATTTAAATTTATTCTATCCACATACTTACTTTTCTAAGCAGAAGGAAAGATTCAATTCCTACTTTTAATCCTTTGCAGACTTTATAGGCAGCAGCAGGTTTATGCCAAACCTTCCCGATATGAAGAAACCGTTCAATCTGCTAATGTGACATGAAAAGCTCAGACAAAGAGCCACTAACTCTAGGCTTTAACTTGTAGAGGAAAAAGGAAAGTAAGTTTGACAATGGATCATTCTTAATGTACGCTTTAGGTAATTAAGCTGCCAGTAAAGAGTTCTGGAAGCTGCAGGGAAAAAATGCAGATGACAAAATGATATCTGTCATAATTTCAACATATGCTCTTTTGGTAGCTCATGAAAATAGGCAAATTCATCTTTGCTCTCTTTAAACATGTTGCCAATATGGAAACATATACATAATGTTTCTAATTGAAAATCATGATTAAACAGATAAAGTTATCACTTTGTTAAGGCAGTGAGCAGATAAGAAATATCTGAAAAAAATACACTCACGAGGCACAAGATTCCTCCCCAGTGTGGATAAGTACAGGTTGACTGCACTAAGCAAAAGGACATTGATTCAAATAAAACTTGTAAAGGAATCATGTAAGGGTATTATTTTTAAATAACCTTGACCTTCTCATCTGTATCTGATTTTATACCTGAGCAATTCTACAGATTGTAATGCAGTTACTCTTCCTTTACATGAGTTTAAATGAGAAGAATAGTTAATTAGGATGAAAACCACTGTCAGAAAGAGGGGGAAAAAATGTGGGGTCTGAGGAAGAACTTGAAGAAAGAAAGTGAAGACCAGCAATACAAGAACAAGGTCACTGATTCAGAAAGCTATTTGGTAGTGTGAACAAACACTTTCAGACTGCTGCTGTTTAAAAGCAAGCAAAGAAAAAACCCAAAGACAAAACACCAATTTTTCTTCACAGGAGATAATTTCCATAAGAAATTTCCAGTCCACCCCACGTACCAGTAACCCAAACTAATAAAAAACCCAATTAAAATACCAATTAAATTTAAAATAGTAAATTTGGCTGATTTTGGTTTATTGTTTTCTGATACTAGGCGTGGGTGCTGTTGTTCTTCAAGGTTTCATAGAATTTACGTAGGAGAACTATTAAACATATGGATTGAATTCTCTTCCAACCATGAAAATTCTGTGATTCTGTGAATTTATATCTTCAAACAGAAACGGCGAGGCTTAGTTCACCTTCTTTTACCAAGAGTATCAAGGGAACATTTTAGTGCCAGACCTTCTGAATTACTCAATATCTATAAGTTAGCTAGATCTTCCTCAACAGGGGCTGCGGGATGCTGAGTGCCTTTGAAAACTTGCCCATTCCATTTGGGGTTTCAGATGTAAGTTGAGTGCTTTGAAAATCCAGACCTGATTATGCTGGCAGCGTGTTGTGTATTTTATTAGTAGTGTGGAAAAGTGGTTTCAACTCCTTTTGCATCTGTTAGCAAACTCAAGATCTAGTCTGACTTTGTAGCAGGGAAAATGTTAAACATCATACACTGCAAAATATAATGGTGCTGCTCTTTTTAATTCTTCACTGTCCACCTTAAAAACATTTGTTGCTAAGCATCAGATGGACATTAGGGAAACAGAAAGTATTTAATTTTCCCATCAGAGGTGTTATTAATGAAGGTCACCATTCAAGTGACAAAATATCACTAAAGCTATCAGCTCTTTTGGCTTTTCAGCTTTATGGTGCTGCCTCTCCTGTCATTTCACATATCTGTAGAGAGCAACTGTGGCAGAAGTTCAAGTGAGATAGCCTGCAGTTCTGACTTGCACATAAACTTAGCATTCAGCTCCTCTCCAAGTATGCAGGCTGAAAGCCTTTTTTCTAGTAACGAGAGTTCAAGAATCAAGAGTAGTTAAATAGAGTTCTAACTAGCTGGAGGTTTGAAGTTCCCTATGAAAAAAAAAAAAATCCTCTCAAAAGTACATGTACCAAGACAAAATTTATTCTAAACACACTGAAAATATTCTGACCACCAAATTGCAATATCAGATATGAAGCCCACCAGTCATTTTGATTTCTGTGCTTCATAACAGAGCAGTAAAATGGATCACTCTTACTCTAGTTCAAAGGCATTGCAAACCCAGAAGATCTGCACAAGAACTCATTAAGTCATAGAGAAGGCAGGGATCAAAACATCAGCCTTTTTTTCCTAATTGTTCTAAATTTTCCAAATAAAGTACCTAAACATTTTTAGGAAATTCTGCTATTACCCTACTTTCATCCAGTTACCTACATGAACTTAAGTTGTAATTTAATTTTTAAATTAATTAATTGATTTTTAATATTACTATAATATATATATAAGATAGCAATGTCTATCCTAGCATTGACCATGCAACAATTCAGATTCAGCTTCTCCCCCAAAAACTGATGGCAAGAAATCTGTTTGCATATCTTAGATCTGAAACTCTTCATATATATAATTGAAAGTTATTACCAAAATGAGGTTCAAGGTGAATACAAAGTATTCCCTGTATTGCCATGTTCCTATAGCTGCTAATTGTAATGCTAACAGAAGTATAACAAGTCAGCAGAAGATGATACAGGTTAAATTATATTCCATCCCTAAAATGAAAGAAAATACTTTTCTTTTCATGGTTATTTGACATTGGTTTAAAAGTTAGTGCCACAAGTGTCCAAGCAGCATCTACTTTTTTAAAGGACAGACCCTGGGGTTACAAACATGCCAGAATTCCAGGTTCAGGCACACCTGAAATTCAGCTGCAGCCAGGACATCAGCTTAGTTCTAATGATGCACGGAACAGATATTAGCATATTGGAAAGCACTTTATCAGGGAAAGAATAGCACAAATTTCCAACATGGGTGCAGCAGATGACACTTTCTAGCCACCAAGTATGGATAGATATTCTAAGAAACTTCTGGTTTAGGGTATTAAAAACAAAATGTAGAGGTATTATAGGACAGGCAAAGGTTACAATCATAAATAAAACAGAAAACTATCAGCATTTAACATACACAGTGTAATTTGAGTCATTCCATACAGTTCTTTAGTAATTTACAGGGATTACATTGCTAAGAATTGTTACTTGAATTTTCATTGTGGAAAAGTTGCCCATTTCTTTTGGCTTACTGAACAAAGAGGCTTAAATTAGATCCTTGCTATCATCTCTTAAAAATAAATTGGAATGCCTTGATGGAGAAAAGTGAAAATAGTTGGTGAACTTTTAAGAGGATTTGAGCATTCCAGAAAGGGAAAAACAGCATGCATTTTGTTAAAAATACAATTAGTTCTGCATTTTAAGTTTGTAAAGGTGACAATAGCCTTAGCAAAATGAGTTATAAAGAAAAGTGAAGACCTTTTTAACGCCTGCAAAAAGAAGTATTGAAGACCATTCTAGTCTAAGCTCGGATTCCAACTGTATTTTTGCATGAAAAGTAAGTTAAACAATAATTTTTTATTGCTTTTTTTTTTTTTTCCCCAAGTTCGAATCAATAAATATCAGTAACTTGACTCATACTTATGGTAACATTCTCTCTAAAGTCAGTGTAATTTCTCAGTTGATGAAATTACTCATGTAAGGAAAATAATTCATAGGTATAAGATATTACTGGCATGGGTACCTTGATGTAAATTATGAGAGGCACATTACAGAATGTCATAATTTTTATAGAATCACATTTCTTTTTCCCAGGGGTACTGTCAAACATCTTTTTACCTTTAAGCACTGCATTTTTGTGGTGTTCTTTCAATCATCTTTTTTGACTAACCTGAACTAGAACAGTAATATATCTCTCCTGTTCCAACTATTAACATGATGGGCACGTGGTCTTTGCTTTTGGACAGTGATAGAAGCAAACTGACAGACCCAATAGCCAGACAATCCTTGAAGTGATACATGAGCTTTACACAAGAATGATCAACAAGACAGAGCACTATTCTCTCCAGACTGATTGATAGGAAAACCAAGTTGGCTATAAAGCTGTATTTTCAGCTGGGAGCAAGTACATCATAGATTTGTGGGCCTCAAGGTATACAGAGTGCAAAGCCAGGTCAGACAGAAGAATAAAAATAAAGGAAAAGGAAGGAAGAGAGAAAGAAAAAAAGCAAACACCACAGCAATCTAGGAAGGTCATTATTTAGTCTATTATGCAGGAGGTAAGAGCACATCTATCATGAAGAATTAAATTACAGTGAAGCAAATCTAAGCAAAATTATGAATGTGTGAGCATAATTATGACCCATTTGAAGTCCAATTAAATCCCAGCTTCCCCAAGGCAGACAGGTTGGCACAGCCCAGTAGAGTTGTGTCAAGTGCTGGCCAACTGCCTGAGCCATTTCTCAAAGCTAAGTCAGGGACAGGATGAGGGAAAACCCTTCCTGTGTTCCCCCATTCCCTCCCTGTCCAGGAACCTCACCTGTGAGCAAGAAGGGACCACAACCACTGCACACTGCCATGCAACTAAACATATCTGCTCCAAAACTGCTAGTTAACTGCAACTGAACACATTTCTATAGCAGCTTATAGAGGCCCGCTGTGCTCCCTCTCTGCTTCATATATGGCACTGTCTACTCTGACGGTGGGCAGTGATGTCCCTGTCAGCCCCAGTCATCTGCCTGGAGTCACCATACTTTCTTGTCTGCCAATGCAACATTTTCTCTCTATCACTGAAGCACCATCAGGAAGAGAAAAAAGACTTTGAAGGTAAAGTGTACGAGTAGAGCCTTTGCTGACTATTTTATTGCTTTTTCTGGGCCCTCCCCTCTGTTTTTCAAGTCTTTTTGGCTGCTGTCCCCCTACTGAGCAAGAGGCCTTCACAGCTGTGGCTCATTTTCTCTCACTTTTTGCTACTCAGATAGGGAGTGCCTTTGTACCACATGCTTTTATGGTACTTTTTCTTACGAGTGCTCTAAACACATATTCTATTTATTCTAGAGGAGTCAAGAGAATTATTAAAAAAGATTAAAAAAATTAAAAGTAAAATCTCTTCTGCAATCAACTCAAAACTTGGAGAAAGGAAAGGGAGGGACTTTCTAAAGACATTTTTTAAGGCTCCTGAGAGACAGATATGGGTTAAAGCTCAATGAGAAAGACAAAAGCTCTAAGGAGTCACGAGAAATTCAAGTTCAGATCACTTTCTGTACTGGCATCCTGGAAGCATATTAAAAACCTTCATTACTGCTGTGTCTGATGCTTGAAACATAGGAAACAAAACACATCTATCTGAAAACAGAATGTTGTGCTACCTAAACAAAAGTTTTCCTCTTGTCTTACATACAACAAACAATTCATATATGTACATAGGAATAAATGTGTTGTGCATGCATATTTGTTTTATCTACCATGTCTTGTCCTATATCTTGTCAGCTTTACTGAGAGATCAGAAATGTATCTTTGTACGTGTGAAAATGTCCTTCACATGAGTTATAATCCAGCCCCTAAATTTATTACCCAAACACAGAAAATTTTCCTCATAAATGTCATAGAAAATTTCTTCAACTAAAAAGATTCAAACTTCGATCCATGACTCTCTGCACACCACAGCATGTCTCCAAATTGGAAAAGAAACCATTAAAATTGCTTATTGTGTATATATTTCACTCTCCCTTGGGCAAAAGATAAAAGCAGAGCAGTATCATATTTCTGTCCAAGTATAGATCTTAGTGAATGTATGTTTCAACAGCCAATAGACAACTTTTTATATATATATTTTTTTTTTGGCAATAAAAGATATTTTTATCACTATTGTTCTGCACTTGCATGATGTCTAAGAATGGGATCCTGTCATGTGACTGAGGAATAACCGAAACAAATGAGATAACTTCTCTAGCAAGTTATTACCATTCTTATGATTATACTTTGACATTTTAAAGAAAGGACTATAATTTTTACCTTTAATTTGAGAGCAAATGCAACAAAAAGCTTAGAATTAAATATACAATACTGTATCTCAACCCCAAAATCAGACTTGATCTGAGACTAGCTAGGATTAGAGGTATGATGACAAGAACTCCTGCTTTTATTCCATACTAGGAAGAATATCTGAAAAGAAATGAAAAGTCATACTTCTTCACCTAATAAAACTAAAATAAGGGTTGACGTCCTGGAATATTTTGTGCTGTAAGCACAAAACCTCTTTCTGGAGGCAGCAGGCTTTTCATTACATTTCAGGACCCACTCCATTTGTAGTATGCTCTTATAATGCTTGAAGGCTCCCCACAGCCACCCATAGCTGCATTTTACTTATTTAAAGGGCATTTAAAGTCTAAATGTACTTGGCATCACCTAGTTGAAAAAAAAGTGCACAGACTGACTCCTTTGGAAGCCTCTGAGGCTATGTCCAGTGTACAGATATATGCTTCTTGAAACCCTATTGTGTTTTTTCACGTGCTACATATTCAGGGAGATGGAGGCACGAAAATTATGCTAAGTTAAATGAGAACTGTGAGATAAATTCTCCACAAGTAAAACCACTGTGACTACATTTTTTTTCTGCTCTTCCTCTGGTTGTAAGGACAAGTGGAAAACACAGGAAGGTGTTACACCATGTTCTCTCACACACTGAATGAGACTATTTCATGTGTAACGAGTTGCAGCATCTGTTGCGCTTGAGACAGGGCAGTGCATTGCAGACATACAGTCACAATTAACAGGCAACACAGCCCTGCGTATTATCTGTGGGTGCTCTTTTGCATTGGGCCATGGAGCCTAGTCCTTACAACACGTACAACTGTTACAATTCATTACTGACACTCCAAAAGGCTCTAAGAAGGGGTGCTAGCTCCCCACTGCTAGCTTCAGATTCTCTCACATTATCCCCTTACCAATCAGGACATACATACAGAAGAAAGAGGAGGGAGGATGTATGGCTGGTACCTTCCTTTCCAGGGGCAGATGATATTGAAACGAACAATTGTGAAGTGTGCTACAACAGTTACATAGAACATAAGCTAACAGGGAATGGGTTTTATTAATTTTTAATATAATTTTGTCCTCAAAGAGATTCTGGTCCTAGACTCAGCTGGAATACACATTACTACGTATAAATGATAATAACGGTGAGGTGAGAAACAAAAACTGAATCTTCTGAAACCAATCTCCTGCTTTGAAAAACAAGAAAGGAGTTATTGCCTACCAGCTGTATCGGTGAAGCATGAGCATTCCCAGCTACATACGTGCTAGTAAAAGCAGGAGCCAGTTTCCCAGCACTTGCAGCTTAGTTGATAGGTACTAGTGAGCAATTAAACAGTGGTTCAATCCTTATTAAAGCTGGTTGAACACTGGCTGAGACCTGTCTACATTAGACTGTCAGTGCCAGTATGAATGCACCTACAAAAGTACTAAATCAGATAATATAGTGTCCAACATTGATGCAATTGTAACTGTTTTTTTTTTTTCTATATTTTTGTCTGGAAAGCTTCCTTTATAATCTCAAACACATTAACTAACTGGTATTTCACCATATCTGCTGTGTAAGCGTGGAAGAAACCTAAAGGGTGCCAGAAGACAAAGAGGAAGAAAAAAACGAACAGTCATCATACTGCTTCTGGATTAAACGTACACACTAATAAACCCTCAATACATGTTCTGTATAAACACCTTTGAAATATTATTACTCAATAGCTACACAGTAAGTTCCACAAAGGACAGATATGAAATAATACATCAAAAAATAAGCATATCTGATTTTAAAAATGTAACCTATAAAATAAAGCAAAAATGACACTCTCCTAAAGGGAAGAAAACATCAGAGAAATTCTGTGGATACTGAATCACAGAGGACTGAACCTCAGACAACAAATAACCTCAAACAGAGAAGAACCATTGGCAGTTTCCACCTACTTGCTTCACTTTACATTGTGTTTCAGTTTCAGGAAGGGAACTCAAATCTTAAAGTCTGCACGATTTTTTTTCAGCCCTGTATCTTCCTCTTTGCTCAAAAAGATGATATAGAAACAATAGAAAATGGAAAAGTGGCCACATTAAATTTGGTCCTAAATTATAACCCCTAACAAAGATAAAGAAACTTTTATTCACACTAAAACAAAACATATTGTTTCCATGACCGCACAGAAAACCTTGTAAAAGGAGTTTATAGTATTTCATGTGACTTATTTACGACAGTGTCCAAAACTTAGAAGTGAAGGATCTATGTTGGCTAGTAAGATAATGAAGCCAATATTAATTTGATTCAGCCTTTGTCCTTACATAACCTGGGAAACTGCTGTGTAATGTTCGTTAAAACAAGTGAGTTCTTTTTACCAGAGTTCTGTTCTGGGAAATAAGTCCAATAAGCAAATGTTTTACCATCTGAGCTTCCGATTCAAAAAAAGACAGCTAAATCAGCAAACCTCTGCCAATTTATACTCGCTGATCTTAGAAGCCTAGAATTTAATATGCATAGTTAAAATGAGATATGATATATATACATATTTACATTTTACTTTGCAGAATCTAGTTGCAAGGAAATACTTCCCTAAACAACTGGGAACTTGTTGCTTCAATCTTAAAGGTAGGAACAAACCCATAAAGGCTTGGTCCTTCAGCCTCAGGACTTTTGAAGCTGCTTCATGCAGTGGAAGCTGACTGTTTTCAGCCAATTGCTGCTATTTGCCAGTGCTATCACATTATTCCCAGAATAACAGGATGATATTAGGGATTTATGATGGCCGAAGCATAACTTGCCCATGGGAATGAAGAGGAAATATATCTGAAAATAATCATATGCAGATACTTAACAGACTTTTCAAAATAATTTTGAGAAAAGTAGAACTTCCACATGAATTGTTCTCATTTCCCCTTTCTTTTGTAATGGTGCTATTTTCCTCACACTGAGATACAGAGAAACTCACCTTCCTTGTGCTGATTTTTGTCTTTTCTTCATAGATAAATACAAATGCAACTGACTAAAGACAGAGGAAACTACAATGAATCAATTCCTTAAAGTGTCTCTAGCTCTGTAATTAAGGCAGGTAAAATATGTAGCAAATACTGACAAAAAAAAAAAAAAAGTTAACCTCTAATAAGCTTGCTTTAAATTAATAAATAAAAATCATTCACAGGCATACACAAACCCATGTGGCCATGTCTCATTATTACATTTGTGCTTTTCCATGATTTATCCAGTTTCATATCAAAACCACCAAATTCCTGCAGCGCAATGCATTGAGACAGGTGGTGGTACAACATCTCCCCCCCCCAACTGTAAGTCATGGATACATTATCATATTTAAACAAATCATCTATCAGTGCTACAGTGAAAAAGGCAGCAATTCTATAATGAATTAGCCTGATGTTAAGATCCCAGATACAATATGGTATTCCCTGTAAACTGTTTCTGAGATTTGAAGCTGAATGTGAACTTCGAATTCACTACGTAAACTCAGAATAGTATGAATATCCCCATTTAGATCTTACAAAATAAATCAGAAATACACCTTCTCCTTCTGAGGACATTAATTATTGGCATACCATGGTAATGTTTGAGAGATGCAGGGAAAACAGAGGTTTGGGCACAGGCTGTTTAAGACCTGCTGATTCACTTGCAGTTATTTAATCCTTCCTATTCAATCAGTTACAGTGCTAAACAAAGTCCTTGGGGTGAAGCATTTACAGTTAATTATGGAACTGGTATAATCTGTCTTGCTTTCAAATTAACAATTTATCATAGCAACAAATTAATTTTCTCTCCTTTTTTTTTTTTTTTTTTTTTTTTTTTGACAGCAAAGTAGCACATCAACCAAAGTGGCTAGCCTCATTTCACTCCCATTATTAAGACAATTTTTTCTTTTTAATTTAGAGAAAGCATGACAATTTACTACTGGGTCTTAGCTATGAATAACTTACTGAGAAAGTTTTCATTTTAAATACAAAGTGAGCTACAGACACAAATTTAACCAAGACTTAGCTGCTGTACATAGTCCTAGTAATGAAGCCATTAACTTTTTGGATAATAGGGAGCATTTTTATTTACTTATTTGTTAGTTGCTACTTCCACACAGCACTCTGGTGATTCCAATAAACAGACAATTAACAGTTCTTCTACTAAAATATTTCAGTATGGTTCTTTTTACAAATTCTTTGCCTTCAAAATCTGTTGTGCTCACTATTTATAAAAAGAAAAGACATAAGTAATTACAGCAAGCAAGATCAAGATGCTTTCATGTAACAGACTGGTAATCTGATTGAATCAAAGAGTGAATGGAACTAAATTCAAATTATTCCACAAAGTTTGGAGAAGAATGTTCTTCAACAGTTGTAGTTGATTTTCTATTCCCAGGATTTGACTGAAATCAAGTTTTAAAACATACCTGGAGAAAACAGCTATTCTTGCAGTATTCTTGTGAGAACCTAGGACTATTGCAACAGTTACTGAAAACTGATTCTTAGGTGTTTTCCAGAGGAAAGACTGTTTAGTTGGCTGGACACACCCTCCGATGCTTATTGTCACCAAAGTTAAGGACTGTTTGTGGTTTACCCATTCATGGTACCACATACTGAAAACCACTCTGAATAATCAGAGAAAACAGATAGCTTTATGTCTAGGTTTTTCTCTCGCCATGAAAATCACTTCTCGGGTACTGCAGATAAACCAGCAGGGGCGTACTGCTGAAAACAAAACAATGGCTTTAATGTCAGAAGCTCTGAGCACTTATGAGAACCAATGGATAGTTGGCACTGCAAAAAAAGAATCAGGCTATAGAGAAGTACCTAGGTTATCCCAGCTAAATACAAATATATTAAGGCTAATTATGTTTACTAATAACGGTATTTGAATATTTTGTCACAAACTGATTCTTTAGTTCATAGACATTATGTACACACATACTGCAAAACTATGTTTGAAGAAATGTTTTGATATAAAAACCAAAGTATTATATTTTTAGGCAAAGTTTAGAAGCTGAGCTTTTATTTTTCCAGGATAAATTGTAATTATATTATTTATAGCTGTATGCTTTTGAAGAAAACCTTTCAGATACAGGCCTAAAATAGCTCTTCATTTACATGTACATAGATGCATTTTATGCTAAGCAATCTATTTTCAGTAGTAGCAGAAATAGAGAACTCAGAATGAAAATAAAAAAAAAAAGTAATTGAATAAAGAACAAAATGCAAAAATCTGACACACATCCATATATCCTTCTATGCAGAAGTCTCTCTGGGGCCCCGAGCCAAGATGAGTTATACACAGAGTCCTATACATATTCGATAGTCTCACTGGATTCTCATGGCAGTTGGTTAATCCGCATATAAGAATGTCTGGGGAGTTTATTTTAACCTTTCCAACAATTGAAAACAAGAAGAGAAGAAAGCAGACACTTCTCTTGGCTCTAAGCCTGAAACAAAACCCTATTAATTATGTATAATGGCTTTTGCCTTGGCTGATTTACTCTTTTATAATCACAGGGCTACCTGTTGCTAAGGCCCTCTTTTATTTGCTCCAAATAGCACACTGCACTTTCATGTCAAATTATACATATACAAAGTGAAAGTTCAATAACACCTATGGAAATGATTCCCCACAGCTTGAATCAAGGATAGCAAAGTGGAGATCTTCCCATATAAGCTTTCAAAGAGCATCTTAAATAAAGCTACTTTCAAAATAAAAAAATGAACTAGTATGAAATATACTCCTACGTAGTTCCACAACCCCATGCAAGAATACATGCGCTTGCCTTTATGGGCATACAAAGCATCAAAATTTCAATAATAAGCAACTGGAAAAAAATTGGATGCATGGCCAGTAGATTCTCAAGATGACCAAGTCTTCCACCCTATCAGCTATCCTAAACATAACCAAGTATCAAAACACAGGAAAGAGCAAAGGAAGAAAAGACTGATAAGAAATCAGAATATGGGGGATTTTGACACTGACCAGCTAAAAGGGAGGAGGATCAGCTTCCCCTTATATTATCTTCTCACATGTAATAATTCCTACAAGTTTGTTATTAAACCAAATGCTGTTCCATAATCCACAGCAACATATGAAAACACAGATTTATGTATTTATGGTGGTGCTCACTAACCTCTAGATGCCTTTAGCCACTGCAGTGATGCTCTCCGACTCCACCTCAGAGCTGATGTTATCAGAAACAGACAGGCAATCAGATAAATCTCAACAGAAAAGATGAGCATAATTGTGTGGCACCTCAAAGTTCTCCCTTGTACCTTCCAACCTTTGCTCTTTTCTTTCACGTTTTCTATTAGTTTCCCTTGCTGTGCTTTTCCTGAACTCCAGCTCACCATAAAATCCCATTACCAAAATGTCAAGTCAATAACCATATCTTCATCTCTCTCCTTCCTTTTTTTTTTTCCCTGTGAAATATATACACACTGAAGGTGTTATTATGGCTTTATTTTAGGTAATTAATAGTTCCAGTTCAGTGTGCAATCCATTATGCTCCATATTCTGTAGTGCATTCTGGAGAGCTCACCGTCCATATTAATATACAATGTGCATTACCAATTATATGTAAAACATCTAGTTAGTATTCAGTGGAGAAAACATGGCAATAACAGTAAGCAACTGTGAGGTTACTTAAGAATCCTAAATCTTATATAAATAATAGCAAGTGCAACACAAATGCTTAAGGATCTGTAAGTCTATTTATAGAATAGACAGAGTTGTGAAAACTGATTTCTTCTGCTTGGCCTTAGACATTCAAGTCCTTGCACACCAATATCCTGCTGACTGCAATTCAGTAAACCTCCAAATAAATCTCTGATCTTTTTGACCACTAATTGACAATTATGAAATGGGAATGGAACCCAATTGACTGTTCTCTCATGGCAACGACACTTGCCCAAGGACCTACCCTGTTGACCTATGAGAAAGCCTGCTCCTGAAGTGCCTCCTCTCTTGTTCTACCTTTTTTGGTGAACAGGCGGAAGAGCTGATTCAGGTTTAAAAATATAACAGAACTCTCTGTGTGCAATTTTCTAAGCAATCATTCCTAGTTGTTGCTGTCAGTTTTTTTACATTTTTGCTCTGAACAACAGGTGCTTGTGGGTCAGCAGGCAGAGACTGCATTGACCAGGAGTACATGGAAGAGCAGACAAAGCCAGTTCAGCATATATAAATTTATATCTTATATATATACACAAAGTCCCACATCCCACTAACGTATATTGTATGATGAATGCGTAGCTCCATTACAAGTGGAGTATCTCAAAAGAAGGAACCCAGCAATGGATATGTCTGTCCTTCAGGAATAAGAGAGCGCTTTTTCAAGAATTTCTCTTTACCGCAGCTTTCAGAGCTTAAATAAGAGACAGAATACAGCCAGTTTTCTTGGTCATTAGACAGCTGTCCAGACATCAGTAATGAAGACATTTCAGGTATGTTTTTTTTTCCCCTTTCTTGCTTTTTTTAAAGTAATGGATATGACCGTGAACCCCACCACCACAGATTGCTTCACTCAGTGCAAGGAACTGGTATACTATTCTACTTGAAAAGATATGGATGCACATTGTCAGTGAAGCATCTCTACTGCCTCTTGTGAACAAAAAGACAAAAGACATAAAACAGCAGAAACAGACAAACTGTTAATGAGGAGCAGCAATAATATTTTTCTGGCTTGCTTTACAAATTATAGACAGAGGGCAAGTCCCTTCACCCTTTGAAAATGACAGGATAAGTGGTACCTGGCAGAGCAGGGCAAAGAGCCAGAGTACCAGAGCTGTCACTCCTTCTTAAAAAAAAAAAAATAAAAAAAAAATTAAACTCATACTTGAAGAATTTCAGTTTTTTATTTTAAGACAAGCTTGTAGTGTTGAGATCGAAACACTGTTGTATGCCAGGCTACCTACTTGCAATTACTGTAAACAGTGTGAATTGTCACCATCCTTCTCCTCAAATATCAGTGCCAAGAAATGCTGCTCTTGAAGGTCTAGCCAGCCAGCACTGCAATGTGGAAAAAGAACAAAATGCACTGGTGATCCACCTCTTCTTTCAAAACCATGGCTTCTTTTTGCTCTGCCTGCAAAAAAGGAACCATTGCTATTCCTACAATGGAAAATCCTCCTTGTGTGGCTTTGTCCCTCCATGGGCTGCAGGGTCCACTGTCACACTATCTCCATGACACCCATTCGGAAATGCATCCTGCCCTTGGGAGGGTGAGGGGGGAGTGAGGGTTCTCAGGGCAGTGAGAGTCTACAGACTCAACTGCCTTCTCTGAGCACTGTTAGAATCTTCCAAGAATCAAATGCTGCATCAAATTTGTTGTCCAAAATGACAGCCGAGTGGCTCCTTTCCCTTCAGTGGGTTAATAACATCAGACACATACGCCACTGCAGAGTGCAGCCTTCTTGGTGACTGGTTTAAGGCTCTTGCTTTACCCATTACCTGGATTTTTAAGGTTAAAAGGCTGTCACAGTGCAGGGACTGTGACATTCTTTGAATCTTGTATAGAAGCTAAAGTTGGCAGTAAATTAAGCACAAGACAAGGACAGGGGCAGGATGTTGACAACTACCTGTTGTCAAGAACTTCACCATAATAGTAACATGTCCTGCTCAAAAACATCCTGCATGGTTGTTTTAAAATGCTTCTTTCCATCTTCTGTTATGGTCTTTTGAGATTATATACACCTTGGAGCCTCATTCTCTCAGCTAGTATGTTTCTAATAAGAGTGCTGATGCAATCCATATTAAAACTAAATTGTTTTAAGATGCCAAATAGAAAACAAACAGAATTGCAAGTTGGGGATAAAAATAGGCCATGCAAATTCAAGAGACCAGAAAAAATTCTGCCTCTAATGTGTGTTTATGAAAGTTCACCTCAATTCCCATTCTCTCCCACCTCTTTCTTAGTTCACTGTTCAAATCACAAATGCCAGCAAACAACAAATTTACTATCCTGAGAAATAACAAGGAATCCTCTGTAGCAAAAGTGATTTCTTTCACTTTCCTGGCTCATTAATTAGCAAATACTTTCTCCTGAATGCCCACAGACTATGTCTAGGAGAGTGTCTAAGAGGAGAGAGTTCGAAATGTGCAATGGCAGAGTTGCTGTGACACCAGCTAATGAGGTGCCGTGAAGCCTGTATGCAAACAATTACCACTGTCTGCAGTTTGAATTTACAATGATTTGTAGGATCAGACCTTCTATTATTAGAAGCCATAAGCCATTAGCATTTGGAAGAAAATAACAGCAAATAAAACCTTTTGAAGGCTTTAATCTCCTGTTTTATCATGTGCTGGTTCTTTAAACTTCATTTTAAGGACTAGGCACCTCAGAAGCCCCATTGCCTGGCCAATTTAAAGCAATCGTGAAAGTCCGTTTCTATATTCCTAAGAACTAATTCCTAGGTGTTGGAGTAAAAGCAAACTGTGAAGCACTTTTCTAAAATGCTTAGAAATCTGAGTGGAAAGAGCTACAGGATTTCCAAAAGCAGGCTGATATTGGCCTCAGAATGAAAGACACAGTTTAATAGCACAAGTATTTGCTAGTAAATCTGTAAATGATAAAACAATGAAAACAGGTGTTTAGAAAACTGATACTAGGAAAAGTTTGGAACTGACATCAAATTTTCATATATGATAACTCCCTATGCACTTACACTGATCAAGTTGTCTCATATACAGGCACTAGTCTGTCTTTCATTCTAAGACTCAAATTATGCTTCCATAGCCAAAATCCTAAACTGACCTAAAATTAAAGTTCTTTTCATTTTAAGATAACTTGACCCAGCTCAGTGGAATGAAATAGACAGCCATGAACATAAGTAAGGTCCAGGAAAACACGCATCAGTGCATTTATATCTGAAATTCAACTAATATTGGGTTAATTTTTTTTTTTTTAAAAAAAAGCAAAACAGATATTGTGCCTCAGCATGGTTCTGAGAGTTAAGCCCAAGATATGTGTGCCTTTATCTTTAGTTTCATCAGAAACCTTTGCTTTCACAGAGAACTAATTTATAACAGAATAAAACATTCTATTCCAAGTGGAAAAGTGGATTGTAGAGAAATCATTCTCAAATAGCTTCTCTGGAACAACTGTATAGATTGAAAAATCCTTATTCCTCTCTCATACTCTACTCCACTTCTCTTCGTTCTTACATTTTCATTCACAACAGAATAAATAAAATTTAAAAAGAAATATGAAAGTAAAACTAAGCAAAGTGGCTTCAGATGTAAATGAGAGGAGGTAAAAATACAGAGCTTGCCTTCTAAAAGTCTTTCTCAACTTTAACTATTGCTTTACAATTAGACAAGAAAGATGGTAGAAACAAGAAAAGACAAGAAAAAGGTGTCATTTCTGTGGGATCTTGACAAATGTTGGCAATTCCTTCGTTAATCAGACAGAAACCCAGAATGGTGAAAAGGGCACTTCAGTTAACAAGAAAAGGCTCTTGCATTCACTTTACTAATCCGATGTCCAAGGAGAAATGGGGAGGAGGTGTGCTAAACAGAATATCCCTGGACAGTATCACAGTTATGTCAGGCACAATATCATATTATAGCTAGTAGACACTTGACTACCTCTGGGGGAAATCTCTCATTTGTGCACTTCTTTTCAAAGCTGTATCCTGAATTTTTCTTTAAAAAACCCCCAAACAAACAAATAAAACAAACAAACAAAAAAACCAAACAAAACCCCACTCTCCTGTTCTTTCCATTCAGATTGTAATATAGAATTTACAATGGGACAGTAAGAAATAAACCATGTACAACCAGGATAGTAGCCTGAGGATGATGATAAAGTCAGAGTGCTCATTTTCAAAAAGTAATAATCATTTGCATCAGTATTTATGAGGGTGACCACATTTTCTAATTACGTTGTAAATGTTTTGCATACAGCTATTTCAAATGGTTTCATTCAGCAACACATTCTATAGTCTAGGTACTTATTACTCTAGTTTCACTGGTCTAATATTTCAAAGTGATTCACTTCTACTCTCTCATGAGGTGATTATTATATATAATGTAATTTCTTCTGAGATTTTCTTGTAAAGTATTGCTAATTTCTAGAGAATAATTTTAGCCATTTCTTAGCTGGGGTACTGCAAGTGAAGCCAGGAGATTTCAGAGGTAAATGCATTCATTTTAGCATTTCTCTCCTGGGAATATGACAACCAAACATTTTTCAAATGCTATTCAAAAACATTAGGCTTCCAGACAGGGAGAGGTTTTTTTTTTCAGTTTGGTGAATATAGCAAGCTGTTTGCATCACCTGAATTGCCCCTTTCTGAAATACAGAAATCTCATGAGAACTCATCACCTAATTCTTAAGACCCCTGGATTTATACCACAATAATCTAATCATTGTCAGTTTACCAACAATTCAAAAAGACGATCATATGAACCCGCTGTTCTGATTTGAGTAAAAAACCATTATGTTCAAATCTAAGCACAACATTATTTTCCCCTTGATATGCAGAACAAATCTGCAGATAAATTCTTTTTTAAAATGCCTAAGGATGGGATTAATTCAAAGACAATAGAAATCCTAACTTTTTGAAAAGCCATTTGCATCTACATTGCTATCTTTACATCTTAGACTCCAAAATGATTTGAGTGGAATATGAGAAAATAAGACATAATGTCAGTCTCCTCAGGACACCTGATTGCTGATTCAGTTCTTCCTTCAGCACCATTTACTGCCCTGCCAATAATACACCGAGCCGAAACTGTAAATCATAATAAAGCCAAGCTGATAACCTTTCCCCGGGGCAGAACATGTTGCTTCTGGTTCTTGGAAGTCTTTTTTTCCAGATTTATTTCAGCATAAAAACAGTGTTTTCTGTAATTGCAATATATGGCTGTCTGGTATTCTTCAGAGACCACATCAGTGTCAGCAGAAAGCTAGCTAGTCCAATAACATGTCCAATTTCTCCTTCTCAATCTGATGTGTTTTGAGGAAAAATAGTTATATATACATCAATATTCCATGCAAAGCAAATACTTGCATTGGCAATATTTTGAAATTTTAATAGTATAGTTTCCATATAGTATAGTATTTTTTTTAGAATGCTTACTATAGGATGATTTCTGGGGTAAGATATAATCTATACTATAGGAAATAGAAGTTTTGCTTTTAAAAACCTGTGTATTAACAATAATCATAATATAATAATAATTATATCTCTGTAGCTTCCAGTTTGCAAAAGCCTTGTACCTGATAAGGGGATTAATTTCTTGCTTTGGATTTGCACGTTTCTGCTCCGTTTTCTCCAAGGAACAATTAGTGAAAGCTTCTTTAAATGAAATTCATTGCCAGTTTACAGGATTTGTTCAGGGTATTTAATATGTGTATAATATCAGTATTGGTCAAAATTTAGATTATACCCAGAAGTAAAATGCATATCTACTCAGCATTTTACTTTTGCATAGCTACACTTGCTAGAAGGAATTGAAAACAACCGTTAACAACTGCTCAAATTACTAAGAAAAATATTTTTTATTACCTAAAATGAACAGCCATATTAGACAATCCGTTGATGCAGACAGAGGATGGAAAATGGAAGAAAGAAGCAAAGGACTCATTCTGAAGAGACTGTCTCACTTCATAGCCCTCTTGTTGCCTGAGCATAGCCAAAATAAGACAAAGGAAAAAAGAAGGACCTCTGCACTGCTCGTTTCTTCTCTACCTTTAGTGGGCACAGGTGCAAAGGCATGACCTTTCCTTTTGATAGTACAAAAAGCAAGACAAAATTCTAATACCTTATACTCAGTACTTAACATTCATAAGAAACAAGTACTGTTTTAATTTCTAGTCCTACCTCTCCCCCTCCCAGAACAATCCACAACACAACAAATAACAAAGAAAACTCTTTGAGAGTGATTATAACGTGTTAGGAGTGTAGTGTCTTAGCACATTGTTTAAGACAGCAGGGACTCCTCTACCTATCACAGGATTATACTTCTGTTTCTTCTCCCACAGTGTCTGAGCATGTCATGACCATTCTTATAGTTCACTGTGATAGCTACAATCAGGTTAAAAGCGAGGGAAGACCCAGAAGACCTCCTTCCTCTTCTTGCTTAGTGTTTCATTCTATTGTAAGCAGCCACCTTTCAGATAAAGACACAGCAGGGCTTTCCTTCACCTGAACCCTGGACCTTCCACTATTGCAGCTCAGCATTTTCTAAAGATGGAAAGAGCATTATATGGAATAGCACTTAAGATACTACCACTGTCTCTTCCAGGCACTTGGATTTCAAGCCAAAATAAGCATTTCCTCTGAAATACTAAGCCTCTACCAAAAAAGCAGCTATCAATCTTTTGCTTCCTATAATTTCTGAGAGTACAATTGCTTACAGGAGCACAAGCCCTGTATTGTTGCTGTACAAAACCAGAAATACAGACACAACAGAAATGCCAAAAGAGTGCCCAAGAACCCCTTCTTTTTTCCACTTTTTTTTTTTTTTTTTTTCCTGCACCATAGTGTATAAGTCATGCTACTCAAAAGGAAAGTAAGGGAAAGAAATGGAAGGGATCTTTCCACAGGAGTGTTGGACTTCATTCCTCATTCTGTAGCCACTGAAAATACATTAGAGAGTAGCAAAATACTTTCTGCAGCATTCTAGCCTGAATCACCAAGTAAATATTTCAAATGCTTTTTACGCTTTAGAAAATTACACTTTTCAGCCACCACCAAGCTAATGAGACATTCCTCTGGGAGTTTGTTAAGATGCTAGAAAAGTTCCTGAACTGCAGTGTTGTCTTAAGCTTGATAAAGCATCTATTCAGTAACTTTTGAAATAACAAATGATTGTGCTGTCTTCTAGCTAGAAGTAGCATTAACTGATGCATTTGGGCTACACATGCAGTTCTAAATATAAACAGTTTTTTTCTTGAATGTTCCAAATACTGTTAAGGAATCTGAAATGATAAAGATGATATATTGCTAAATTGCCTCATTTGAAGTGCAAATCTTGAAAATGACACAAGAAAAGGGTGTTAGATAAGTTATCACACAACAAATTATATTTCACATGTTTGCATTATTTAGACACCTGAAAGCGTAAGACAAGGACACTTTGCTAGGATGTAAAAGAGTTTTAGCTTTAGCTTTGGTCTAGATTTTTCTGTGTGACAGAAAATAGTGACTGAGATTTGTAAGTCATCTGTGCCAATGTAGTTTATTCAGTGGGATATACAGCTGAGGGTCTGGTCTTCGACAGGGTTGGAATCAGTCCAATCTAAAATTACTCAAGCAAATGTCATTTAAGATCAATCTACTTTCCCCACCTTCAATTACCCTTGAAGACAGGAACATGCTCCTGCATTTCACAGCATTGAACAGCTTTGTTATCAGGTCATTTTACCTGGACTAAACTAAACCAAGTGTTAAAAATCCATTGTGAAAGGATCCTTTCCCATGTACTTGAATTTCAAAAAGAGGAAGGTGTGGTAACGATCAAGAAGTGAACAGACTTGTCTACCTTTTACAGAGCAAGTCATTACCTCACATAGAAGCTTAGATTACCAACTCCTACAATTAGTGCAAGAGGTCATTATATATCTCCAAGGTTTATTTTCTCTATTTGATTATAAAAAGCCCCACTTCCATGATGATCAAAGTTCTCAGTTTTCCTTGGAAGTATATTTTAACTTCTGGTTTTACATAACCCTGAAAGCCAGGGCTTGTAAATAGAAACATCAGCAGACCCTGAAATGCAGCAAAGCTATAATGCTTCTCTAATGACTTCATTTTGGCTAATGCAAGGTATTGCCAGTCAATGGAGGGTAAAATCTCATTTTGTTAGTTATGCAATATGGATAAAAAAATAAATTAGTTTTTTGCTCAATGGCATAAAATGAAAGTGCTGAATTTTAAAGTCAGCAAATCTCATGTGAATTTCACCTCAAGTCAGACATTATACTAGTGTTTGGAAATATGAGACTTTCTGTAAAATTTCCATAAAAATCCAATTTACCTACTTTATAATTTTAAAGGCTTAAACTGTAGTGAATAGTTTATGTTCTTTCTAGCTTTAAAACTGATTTGGTGCTTTCCTAAGCTTTGTTGAATAGTTTGTGACTTTCCTTCTCTCCTCCAAATGTGTCTCTTTAAATTATAATACCCAGAAGCCAAGGAAAAAGACATGCATGTATGTCTGACAAAGAGGTGAGGACAGTAGACCATGGCTTCTAAGGTGAGAAAAAGGCTCTGGGAACAGCTGTAAAACATATTAAAAATAAAAAAGCTATCCAATGAGGAAATGTACTCAAAAAAAAAAACAAAAACAAACAAACCAAACCAAAAAGCTTCTTCTACTCTATACATTATGTGATTGGCCAGTTTGGACTTGTAGTATCACTTCAAGATAGAGAAGTGATTTGGGAAGGGGGGGTGAATATTCGTACTTATTAGGCAGTAGAAAATAAAGACATTAAATGAAAATGTGGTACAGTCCATTAAGTAGAAAATCTTCCAATTACACAATTGGATTTCCAAGCTCTTTTTTCTCTTATAATACTACTTCCCAAGCCTATAACCATTTCTGTAAATCTGGATGACTATGTATTACAACAGTCAAGACTTGTAAAGTGGTCTGTTACTGAAAAATGCAACTGAAATTTCCATTATAAATACACTATTTGTACCCAAGAAGAGAGATTTAAAAACCTGGAGCAATTGTGATCAAGTTTTAACTCTAAAATAATAAAACTACTCAAAGATTCATTTAATCTGATCATAACCTCGGTAACCCAAAGCCATATGTACTCTAACAGTCTTTCCAAATGGTATGGTGATTAATTTCAGATTTTGCATCTGCACAACATATTATGAACAAATATGAGCTTGCTCCACCTACACTCTGACCTGAATGAAAATCAGAAGCACACACTCCATATTAATATACCCTTCCTGTCAGTAGAGATAATTAAGTGATGTTCAACATTACACCATCTGAACTCAGTTAGCTTCCTACCCGCAGACAAAGCTCATGTCTGCATAAAATGTTTTCCATAGGCACAACCCATTGAAAATATCATCTGTTACCAACCTCCTGTCACAAACACAAAGACAATTACCTGACTTACAAAAAATTCCTACATGTGTGTGAACTCACAGGTTTATAAGAACATGCTAGGTGTAGTACATTCTCTCCGGTGAAATATCAGAACAATTTAATTAAACTTTCTCTTTTCATCCACATCCAAACATCTTGATATTGTTGTTGCTACTGATTTATGCTGGGATTCCAAGAGGTCAAATTTCCACTGAGGAAAACTGTGGGTAAAAATCAAAGGGAATTTTAAATGTGTAACCTCCCTACATGTCAGCAATTGATTTTCGGGTATCAATATAGGTTTAAGAGGAACATTTAAAATACTTAATATATTGAAGAATTTAAACTGAATGTTGGCATGAATCTCAAGTCATTTTGCCTTCAGATTCTGAAATTAGATGATTCAGTCTGATTTATATGGAGTATTTGATGGAGTAATGCCATTTCATAACTTCAGGAGTCTACCGTAGATATCTAAATCTAGATTTAAAGCTTAATTCCTTGCCTGCCTTTAGTAACAGTTACCTGAAGGACTGACAGCATTGATATTGGAACCCTCAGTTATCCCTGAGGTAAATGAAAGAATATACTTTGTCCTTTTTTGGTTCTGAAATTAAAAGCATGACTCGTCTTGATTTTCCTATTGCAACACAAAAGCTTGTTGAATTAATTAAGTCTGACATTTTTAATGAGTCTTTCCTTACAGCCCTAAATCCATTCTGAACTAATTTCCAATAATTTACATAAAATCATGTGAATAAGACATGTAGCAGAGGTCCAGATAATTTCTGACTATGAAGAACAGATTCTACTAGGAACCCCAAGTACTGACTGATAAACTCCCAGTTTTAATGGCAATTTGATTCCCTATTCTCCTATGTTCTTTAAATTTGATATCAAATTTCAGTTATAGTAATCATATTTTTCCTCTGCAACCTGAACTAATCAGAATGCATCTGACTTTATGCTGCATGATATTACTGAAAAGAGTAGACCACATCTCAGGGATACAAACTTAAGTACTTCTTTAAGTATCACACTTGACACTTAGTAAATTTTAATTATTGTTGTTCTTCAATGCAACTATTAGAATTACAGTAATGTAAGTTAAAGGCACTACTAAACTACATTAATCAAAACAATTTTCCATTTTTCACTATTTAGATAGCATATGTTTGTATGCTGTCTAAGCATAAAAATAACACAAAAGCTCCAGCAACTTAGTGTCAAGAAATTAATTTTAGCAAAGAATGCTGCAGAAAATTATACATGAAATATCACATACAGACTTATGAACATTTTTTTTGTTATTATTTCATATTCATAAAAGAAAACTGAAAAAAATGAAAATATTTTCTCATTTAATAGTTCTCCAAATTCACTTTGCAGTCTCCAAAAAATTTTGAAAGTTTAGGCTCCAGCCTAGAGATTACTAACACCTAATATAAGATGATAGGTATAATTTACTGTTGTAATCATGAGATCTTTTACTAGTTCAAAGATTGCGACAGGGTAATTTGATGCAATTCTGAACTACCATATTTGAGACAATAGGAATATCATGTTTGCTGTTGTTATAATGATCTTCACATTTTCTAAGTAACTATGTCACTTATACTTGCCCTCTTTATCCTGTCTTTTTTCCTAACACCTCCAAAACCAGTTTCTACGGTACAACAAGCAAGCTGGTACAACAGCAATCCACAACACGGGATTTCTCAGTAAAACTATTAATGCTCATGAAATACTTTGAAAATGTATAAAGCCAGAAGGGAGGGTTTGCCATCTCCACATTGTCATGGATATGGAAAATAATTTTACTAAAAAGAATTAAAAGGCAATGGATACTGGCACTCCTAATAATATGGAATATTTCTTATTGTACACCTACTTATTTCAAAATAGGAAGACGGACATTGTGAAATCCCAACATAGAATGAGAACCTTTGTCAAGCACATGCTTAGAGCTGCACTGGTTTTTAAGAAAATCAATTTCAGTGTCACAGGACACAAACTAAATTGTCTCTCTCTAAGAGATGGATATTGTCTGGATAACCTCCTAAGCACAAGGGCTCCCCGTGTCAGGTACTATCTAGCACAAACTAGTGCCAGAAATAGCAGTCGCCTCTTTAACATGGATGGCCACAGGTTAACACAGCTTCAGGTTTGCAATGGCAAAAGAAGTGTGTGCTCTCTTGTCACTGAACATTTCGGTAAGCATCTTTAGGGAAGTCAGCTCAATGCCTTGAAAGAACCATTTTTTTAGCCTATTTTGAGACCACAAGTATCACTTGAATGAACTTTGCTTGTTTACATTGTTTGCACTGGGTTTTTTTGTAAGTTATGTATGATGTGGCATCAGTAATGCCACATAGGCATAAAATTAATGGCCTCTTTATCAATTTTCCGTTATTTTCAATTTAGACAACAAAGATTTATGATTTAGGCCATCTTCCATTCTCATTCCCTTTCACTACTGGCAAATAGTTATTAACTGACACATTAATCTCACAATGCACTGTTCTACTGAAATAAAATAACTGCTTTAACATTATCAAGAGTGATATAACTTGAAACAACTTCATTGTTACTGAAAACAAAGGTACATGCCTTCAAAAATATGTCATAAACTGTTTGTGGGTTATAAAACACATATAGGCAAATAATTTGTCATACAAATGAAAGATACTCTACTGCCCAAGGGGAAACTGTCATGTGAGAGAAGATGGTTCTCTGCTTTAGCATGTCATGTAGACTTAGGTAGACTGTGGTACCAACTTCCACCTCTGATTAATCACTCCTTTAGAGTGACTTTTGTATCTGAGATGGTAGGTCTATTTCAGCATTGCTAAAGTTTACAAACGTAAACACCTGTCCTATTTCAAGTAAGAGTTAAGGTCCTTTAACATTTTTCTACTTCTGAATTTTTTTCCTACAGTCTTATGCCAGTTTCACCTTGCTCATGAGGTGGAACCAGTATAGAAAGTTTAACGAAGATTAAATAAACGTATGCCTTAAAATAGCTTGATTTAAAGACTGTTAATTAAATGATGTCCCAACATTCCACATTACCAGACACATTTGTTGTTGGTTAACCAAGGGAAGGTATTTACCCATCTTCCACACAAAACATTGTTCCTGACATTCTATGAGGAACTAATTGATATGGATAATTTGATCTTTAAAGAAGAAAAAATTTGTGGTTCTATCAACACAAAAACTGTAAATGTCAAAGATAATTCATCTGGGACACAGGAGGGAAGGAAATGCAACTTTAGAGCCAGAGACACATTGTTGTCTTTTCATAGGAATACACAAATATTGAAGAACACACTCATTTTTGGAAAATATTAGAAGTGAGAACAGAAAAGGCTAACTTCTCTTTCCAGAGAATGTGTGTATGCAAAAGGCCAACTGTGGAAGTAACATTGCACCAGGCAAATCAAAATGTATGCAACTGCCTACAGGAGACTAGCAATATAGAGAAACTCATACGTAACCAACGTGTTCAAACTGCAGAAAATGAAATGTTGTTACTTTTACCAATGACTTAAGAGATTCTCTACGGTAGCTTGGTTTATGAAGAACACCTATAATTAAATCTGAACAATTGTTTGTGGCCTTTTTTTTTTCCTTTCAGTAATTACAATGGATAGAAGAAAGATATAGACAATTTTGCACCTCAGTGATTAAGGCTGTAAAACAGCAAAAGAAATTAAATTAGGATATGCGCATCAAATAACAGCTTCTAGTCAGATATAATGTTCTGATGTGTACAAATAAGGAAAACCACAATTTAGATTGAAGTCTCGAACTTAGTCTGAGAGCAGATGCATTTAATCCTTCCTATACTTTTACAGTTCCCAATGCAAGCTGGCACTCAGCAGGACTAGTCTATAAATATTATGTAAGAAATTGTAACATGTAGAGTCTTCCGTCTTCTTCCCAGAAGAATCAGAGTTGACAAAATATGCTCTTGGAAAATAAGGAGTTATGACCAGGCCAGGTACCAGAGAGATAAATGTCAATGAGCAAACTAGAACAGGTGCAAGTTACATAGTGCAGTCATTGCAAGTGCACATACTTACACATTCAGTATTACACAGTTCCTTTAAGCATAATTCTTTATGTTAGAATATATCTGAAAGCATTAACTACAGGAACCAAAACCACACTCCTCCTTCACAATGGTACGAGAACTTAATCAGCTAGTTTTCTTGGAATTACCTTTCACCTTTAACTGTAAGGGGTTTTGTCATTTTTTGTGTTACCTGAGGGGATTTTTGATTACCTATTTTACTTCCAAGATTTTCCATAATAATTTGGTTTGCGAGTTCTACGCGCATTTTAATAATTCTTTGTATCAACAGATTCATATTAGAAACGTATTAAATATTCTTCATTATTATGTGGCTTTATGACAACATCGAGCAACACACTTTACATTTCAAGTTTTAAGTGGTGGTACAGATACAGTATAAAAAGGCACTTAATTTATTTGTAGACTGTTAATAGAAAGTAACATTGTAGTCATCTTACCTGAAAAATGGATAATTACCCAAGGGTTTAGAAACACAGAATCTTTTGGAACTTTGGAACACCGAAGGACACAGCTGAATAGAGGAAAGAGTTGACACAAAGGAGCTGCAACATGCAATGAAGGACAGAGAGGAGGGTGGGACCACAGCAGTCAGGAAATTAGGCTCATGTGGGGCCTCAGTACAATCACAAATAGCATTGCACAAGGAAGTCCTATCGGTCAAAACCTATCTGGGCACATGCATAAAGAGGAGAGAGAGAACCTGCCTTCTGAAAGTTTGCATCAGAAATGTAAAAACAAGATAAATATACTACAAAGGTAGAGAGGTAGACAGGTGGATGAGGAATACAAGAAGCAAGGGAATATTAGTCACCACAGTAAGTAGTTGTCTCAGCATAACAGTTGCCTGTACATTGTCAACTTAATCATAGGTGAGGTGACAAAGAAGTTCTGAGGAAAGGTTTGAAGAAGGGTAATGAATTGGTTTAGTGGGAATTAGTAGCATGCTCTTTCCACGTGCAAGGGAAAGTCATGGCAGAAGCAAGATCACTAAGAAAGAAAGCAATGAGCAGTAATAAATGGGCAAACAAGAGCTGACTTCTGAACACCATTTAAAACATAAAAGGAAACATTCAATACTTCAAAAAGTCTCTGAGAAAAAGCAAAACTTTTGTATTCTACACCACTAAGGCAGCAGAGCCAAGAATAGGAAGATGATTAGAGCAACAGCTAGAAAAATAACCTTTCATCACTATTTTGAATAGCTTCAAATAGCTGGGTGAGATTGTATTTATCAAGACCAGAGAAAAGGATTTTGCAATTGCAAGGAACAAATTGTAGCTGTGCACCTTTTATTGCGGAAGTCTGCACCTTTAAGTTACCTTCTAGAACGAATTAGCTATATTTAAACACTGGATAGTTGTGAAGATACTGAGAAAGGGCAGAACTGAGCAATAAGGGATGGGTGAGAATGTAGCAGCTCTCCCAGAATGACTGCATTAAACAAAGATTAAAACTTGCTTAAGTTTAGGTGATGAGACATCAACAAGATATCTGCAAGACAGGTAAAATGTTTAAGTTAAGACAAACATTCAAAGAGAGGATAAATCTGTGAGTCATCAGCACAGAGCAGATCCAGAATTTATGTTCACAAACATAATTTTTCAGGCATTAACTACACAGAAAAGATAGCAGGAAATAATTATACCCAATTGCAAATCACCAACATCCATACTGTGAGAGTCATGCAGACAATGAAAGCATGGATTACTGAGAACTATTTGATTGATCAAATTCATTGTAACCTTTGAGAGACAAGGATTTACTGACGTTAATAAATTCAGTTGACTAATAACTATTACCATTAAAATCTTAACAAGAAAAGAACTTCCCCTTCCACACAAAATGTGCTTTTTCATATTTTGAAATTATGTAGTGAAGGGATGACATTAATATATATTAATATCTTTTTTATTTTTAATAAATAGAGAACTTTAACTAATATAGAATTACCAGTATGGAAAAGCATTATATATATCACTAATGTAGAAAAAATAAAACTTCCTTGTGCAGAAATGTGACAGAAGAATCAGATTCTACACATTGAACAAAAGATACTAGTAGCAATGGGTTGTGTTAAACAAATCCCCCTACAGCTATCATGTGTGATATGAGTTCCTTGAAAAAATAAATACTACTAGGAAAATCAGTTAAAAGTCACATGAGAGGATTCAGGAAAGACTTTTAGTGAGAAAAACAATATTTGTGGAAAAGTAGAAAACTGCTATTTAATTGCACAGATATGCTTTGGTGTGAAATAAGCTTTTCTGGAAAACATCTGATACTCTGTCTTAAATTAATCAACTGTCATCTGACACACAATAAACTTTCACTACTAGTTGCTGCGTTTTCTGGCAAAGTTATGAAATTTTCTGTGCCGAAAATCTGTTATTTTTGTATTTCAAATAATATTGAATGAAAATAGCAAAACCCACCAGGATAAGAAGTGAAAACTTTGAGCAGATAGAGTTGTAGGACTAAGCAAACTGCAGAACAAATTTGAATCAACATGGTAAAGGAGCTGCAGGCTGCAATGCAAGTTGAACTATGAGCCACAAGGAGGTAATGGGGTTCTCCACACTGCCTCCCAAAGAATACAAACACATATTGAATTTAACAGGTGGATCAAACAAAGAAAACAAATAATCTTCAAGCAACAAGAAGCTAAAATTTTCAGTTTATTCTTACTGAGTGCAGTATGTGTGATTGCCTCAGGCAAGCAAGAAATGTGCACAGAGGGCAGGCAGCTCACCATCTTCAAATCCCAAGCACTCTGTCTTGAGATCAGATTGACTGAACTGGATAAATTAAAAAAGACGAAACAGCATATTGATAAAGTTTTCAGAAACATCATAAAGCAGTCTAGAAGCCTGTGTGGTACTAAGGATGAAGGGCATCCCAAGTCAGTAGGGAATTAATTCCTGGCAGAGTAAAAAACAAAACCCCAACAACCCATAAATGGAACTTTGTGAGAAAACCATGAGATCAACACATAAAGCAGGATCTGACTCAGTCATCCCATGAAAAGCAGGATGTCATCTGATCAGAAAAAGTCAAGCCATAGAAAACATTATTGTCAGATACGAAATTTGTGGGAGTTGCATGCTGATTTACCCTCTAACAGTGTGGTAGGTCCCACAGAGTGAGCTATTGACTGTGGTCCATATGGACACCAGCAACAAAGAGAGCGGAGGTTGAATGTGCAGAAAGGGGTCTATCCAAAGCAAACTGGAACAATGCAGACTGAGAGGCTGCAAATGATTCTGCAGTTAGAGATGAAAACAGACAAACAAAAGGAATGAGACTATGCCATACTGTGTTTATGCTTCCATGCAAAACTTGGAAAGTCAGCAAGGCAAGAAGGATGAAGTGATATATCTGACAGTAAGTAACAATTGATATGCAGGGCATCTTGAAAATCTTGCTCAATGGAAGTCTTACCTGGCTAAACATATATATATTTCTATATATATTGTGGTAAAGGGAAAAATCACTTTAGTTAGACTTACCTTAAAAAGAAGAGGTAAATATATACAAAAGAGACACCAAAAGAATAAAATGCTGTAAGTGGAAAGTATATCAACTGTATTGAATTGTACTGAAGCTATATCAAGTGTTCAGAATGCAAACAAACTATGGAAAAATGTTTATTTTGAACCTATTAACTTAAATTAATCTCCAATAATCATTATTTTTCTTTGCTCTTCATTGACCCTTTCCACTTTCCCGGGTCTTACTGTAACAGAGTACCTCAAGTCAGAAAAGTAACTTCACATCAAGCAATACTATTTTCCAGTCCTGTAAAGGGATGCACATTTGTATCAGGCTTAAAATTGTATTTCACACTCTTAATGTGCATATTTGAACTCAAAAATTTAATCCTGTCAAATTTATTTTAAAATCCAAACAAAGTATTTGTCAAAACTGAAAGCAGCTCCAGCAATTTCTCTCAGGGGAATTCTGTGCCTCTACTCCTCTTTTCCCAGGGGAAAGCACTATGCAATTGAGGCACGCCTCTTTTCCCTATTTTTCTGCAACGTGCATTAGAAGTATCAAAGCCCTTGAGTATATGTATTTTTTTAATATTGTAGAAACATAATAAAAAATTCCTTGGGAAAACACTAACGGTTATACCTCAGTGACCCCAACTGCACTGATGGACAGACAACATACAGTAAAGCCTCTGTTTTGGCTGCTTGGTATAAAACAAGGATGGTGAACAGAAATAACAATGTGAGATTAAGTTTTATTTTGAGATTCAAGTAAAAACTCAGTTAATGTATATTCTAAATACTGTTCTCTGAAAATAAATCTCAACTTATCTGTCTCATATCTCCAGACTCAAAAAAAAAATATTATCACTAGTAAAAGTATCTGTCAGTTATCAGAACTGACCCTGTATTACATTACTTTTTTTGGTGTACTACTGTGCTAACAGTAGATATACTTACATATATTACACATAAGTTTGCTTAAGGCAAAATACCTATAGAAATAAGAGGTTAATGTCCTTCCTTCTACCCATCAGCTTACCTTTAGACCTCAAGTCTAAGCAGTCACTGTCATATTTCTTCAGTTGGTTGTTTCCCTCTGATAATGGACAAAAGTCAGATGATAGCACTGACTTTTGATCTATCACCAAAGTCTTTGAGGTGGTTCCCCTGGTTCACCTCAATGGGCAACAGAATATAGTCTGAGGTGTTTGTCTTTTCACATGCTCCAGATGTGATCAGACAGCTGGGATGGGAAAGTGGCAGTACATTATGGGATCTCTAACCCTTTCTGCCGTCTCTTCTGTTCAATGTGCATGGTTCATCCAGCTGCACTTTAGCCTGCATAAATCTGTCAACTAGTTTAAAGACAGCACTTAGCTTTCTGCATCCTCTTTGAACACTGTTTTGACAGTCTGCTTGGATTCACTATTGCAAGCCTAATTAGGATCCTCAGTAATGGCAGGCTTGCACCCACTATCTAAACAAGATTGAAATGAAGATTGATGAAACAATGAAAAAAGTACTTTCAGCCCAAATTTAACACTTGGCAATCCAGATACTTAAATGCCCTAATATGGATGCCTTAACAGCAAAGACAGTAATGTTCTTTCTGTAATGAAAGACCCATGACTGTAATACACCAGGCTGAAATGTAAAGTGCTTGACTTGGAAGTAAATTTAAAAGCTAAACAAGAGGAGAATAGCATGAAAAAAGGTCATCCTGCAGAGGATGTAGATATTTGAAAATCTGGTTTTATTCCAGTTTGGAATGAAACCCAAGAGTTCTGAAATTCTATGAAAGACTTTTCAGAGCCCTGGCTCTTAGGTAGTCTGCCCGACTATCTTGGAACCATGGACCATAAGAAACTTGAAATTATTAGATGGAAAAAACCTCTTAGCTGGTTTCAGTCAGAATCTGAGTTCTTAAAGTCAATGGAGTTTTTCCAACATTTAACTAATTTACAGAAGAGAAACCACAGGCTTTATTCCTTAAATATTGATTCCAGCAGCAGTGTATTGTTGGCATGATTTCTGCACAACAAGAGTTCTTTTTGGCTTATGTATGTGTTAGACAAATATATGTGAAACAGTGTATAAATAAATCACGTATTTATTTTATAATTATTAATTTCCACTTCCAAAATTAAGGCAAACTATTTTAAAAAAATAATCAAGGAAATGCAAATCAGATCCATATTTTCAATGCCACCACAAGGATGCACCAAAGAATTAATAGGAAATATGAAGTGTGGTGTAATTCGCACGTTTTAAGTGTCCATTTTAACCAGCTGAATATATTTTGCAGGATCTTCTCTGTGCTGACCTGCAGAATAGGTACATGCTCTGTGATTTGGCTTTTCCAACACTAGCTAATGCTTTTAGCTTTAAGGTGCACAGTTCAAACTTGGCTGATGGTTATCATACTCTGCTGCTCAAAAGTTGCCCTATTTAGTCTGACAGGCAACCACATTGATAAAGAGCTGAGCATGTACTGCCTACCCTCTGGACTACCATCTAACTTCATCTGAGACCAAACCACCAGAGCATTCAAAGAAACAGCTCTTAAATGAGAAGGCAAAATCCAATCAGATATTTTATAAACCACAGAATGATTTACAGCCAGACCAACGAATTGAAACACACTCTGAAGGGGACTAGGAGCTGCTGTACAGTTCAGGTTTGAAGAGTCCACATCAATTTGAACAGCTAAAGAGATGGAAAGTTCTATTTTGCCCTTGACAGAACATCAAAGCACCTGGAAAAGTTCTGAACCAAAGTACCCTGAGCCTTCCATGAGGCACGTCTCTACCATGTTATCTCTTGGGGATGCTGGAGATGTCATGAATCCCAGCTGCAGGGTTCCCTATGAAGCAGGAATTCTGTAGTTCCAACAGCCCCTCTCTCCTGAGAGAGTAAAATTTCAGTACTACAATACTACAATGTTTATTCATGAAAATTATATCTATGTCTGAAAGCTGCAAGAGCTCTCAGGACACATTAGCTCTCTTTGTTCATACAGTTCCAGGCAATTCAAACAAACTCTGTTTTAAGAAGATCACACATGAAAAGTATTCATTTCTCAGAGCATTTCAAAATGCCAAGTATCTTAGTTTTGAAAGTCTCTTTTTAAATTAGAGCTTGTAAGAAGTTGCATTCATCATTGACTGACTGAAACTGGAGAAAGCTTGAGTCATTCAACTCCTTTTCCCTCCCCTACTTCCCTGTCAGCGTATCTCACTTTTCATTCAGTGCAAAAATGGCAAATAACATCTGTAATAACCTGTGGAATTTTTTTTCCACCATGATCCCACAGTCACATGATAAAAATCAGTCTACTTTCCTAGGCTGAGGTAAGCTGGCACCATCTGAAGGCCTTCTTGTGGCCCTCCTTCAATTACCTGAGGAGGAGTTAAAAGGAGTCCGTGCTCTCGTGCCTTTATACCTAAACTTTTTAAGGCTTTTTCATTTACCTAATTACTAAAAAGAAGTTGACAAATATCAATCTCTTCATTTACTCTCTTCTGAATATGTGTCTGTCTAACTCCTCAGCATTGTTGGCTCAGAAGCCAGATAAAGTACCAAAAGACCAAACAAAACAGATGTCCTCCTTTAACACAGCAGGCCAAGAGCAAGCTCTTGCAAATTTCCTTTTCCTCTGTTTTGTTCTCCTCGTGTTTTCATGTTCAGCCACTGTTTCCTAAATTAATTTGTGCTGACAGCATAAAGTCCTACTGCGTCCCTTTCTTCATGTCCTCTGAAATGCAGGAACTTTTGTAAGGAAAAAAATATTCATCTAAAGATAATATTTTATTCCCTTCCCCAGAAAATCTCATGTAGTTCTCAACACTATATTTCAAGAAACCCTAACAGTCTGCAGTATGGGAACATTTTTAAGACTTTGTTTCAGAAAATCAAAGAATAGTTTAAGCTGGAAGGGACCTTTGATGATCACCAAGTCCAAACCCCCACTGACCACCTCTTCAAAGTTCAGGCTCATTGATTATCATGTATCACAACTAGTGCCAGAGCTAACTAGTGAGTGACCAATGAACATGCCAGGACCAAAAAGATGCAGCCTAATTTCCAAAATGGATACTCAGCAACTTCATGGTGAGTTCTGTCCTAGAGGATCCTGAAGAGGTAACATCACATGATGTGCTAGCTACTTTTTCATATTATTGTGGGTTTTTTACATTCATTACAGGACAAATTTTCTAGCAGCTTACACCAGTCTGGTCTCAGAAGACTTAATGTTACCAACATCCCAAAAGCAGGTTAGCCTCACACACACACGCACACACACTTTAGTACTTATGTTATGAGCTTTCTCATGAGCAACACTTACAAATGTCTGTGGTGTTTTTTTCATTACAGAATTTCCATTTATTGACAGCTTTAGGAGCACTGACTGCCTAGTCACTTAAAAGTAGAGATAAAATGACTGAACCTTCCAAACAAGCATACGACTTTTATTAAAAGATAAGGCCTTTAGTGTGGATGACTTCAGAAACCAATAGATAACATGTTTTTACAAAATCAAAGTAATATTTTTCACATCTATCCTCACAAATCAGCAGAAGCAGCCATTATTTTCATCTATGGAAATTCTGAGACAAATCACAACCATTAATTAATTTTCTATTTGGAATGAGAGCATCTAGGACAAANACAAAAAAAAAAAAAAAAAAAAAAAAAAGCCAAACCCAAATCTTTTGAAACCATTTATAAATAAGATAAATAATACAAATCCTAACAAGGGAAAAAATTGTGTGAGGAGGTGAGAAATTAAGACTGCCTAAAGCTAAAATCAGCTCTTGATAGCAGCACTCCACAAGTCCTTATGCTCTGTGGAAATCACAAAGTCAGCTACTGTCCGCTACGTACTTCCAAAATAAAATAAGTTATCTTAAAACAGTCTTTAAAAATAATGCTCTTGATTATGAAGTGCCCAAAAAAGGAAGCTGGGTATCGAAGTACCCATCATTATAGTAATTGTTTCTAATGGTGTACTAAACATTTGTATTAATGTGCTGTTAATCTATTTGCAGATAATTATCCAATTTGATCAACAAAATTTCAAAGGAAATAATTTAAATTTGATAAGAGGAGTACTGAAACATACATGGCAAAAATGAAAAAGCTAGAATAAAACTACAACAGATATACTGAAAAAAACAAAAAACACAAGGAGAAAAATGTGTGAGATCCTGTTCAGTTAAATTCCATAAGCAAATTCCCAGCAAACATTACAAAAAGGGTGATAAGAGTATAAACTTCTATCTATACTTAAGAGGGAACTAATGAGATATCTTCATTAGTGCCACAGGGAATATTTTTAAAATAGAACTAATGGTTATTAATTCTCCTTTAAATCTAATAGATGGATGAAGCAATTCAGATATTCCCTGATGAGTCAATTAATAGTGCTTCAGGGTTAGAAATATTAAACACTGAATTTTCATGGTAGCTAGGAAATAATCTGTATTTTAGGGAAACCTAGGTAAGTTAATGCACTGGCTATACCTCTACATGGGAAGGAAGGAGGCAGAACAGCTCTGCCAATCAGGCAACGTGACTTTGGAGGAAGAATTGGATTAGAAATAGTTTTAAAAAAAAATGTCTCCACTTTAAGTTAATCCTCTCTAGTTGTCAATTTATTTCAAAATGACACTCATTCTGTGGCAGTGAATTGCATATTAGTTTTGCAGATGTTCAGAGCTAGCCTCAGTTCCGTGGAAAATACTTATTTTAATACGCTGTCTCTACCGCTGTGTATAATTGTTTCATTAATGTGTTAATGTATTAATTTTTTTAGAAATAATTTTATCTGTCTGGTTGAAGCAATTTGCTCTCTAAGGGAAAACATTTGTCTCTCAAGGGGAACACAACAGAGGTGTTTATAGTAAAGTTGTAAAAGCGGGGAGGATGTAACCAAGACTATCATGTCCAATTGAAATCACTGGTATAACAACAGGAGAATATAATTAACTATTAATTATTGTTATTAATTAACTATGTAGCAGTTTAAGAAAGCAGGACAAAGAATAGTCAGCATAACTAGAAGAAGAGAAGAATTATTACATCTTTAAAAATCTTGGGAGGTCAGCCCTTCAGTTATGTGTTTTAGTTCAGAAAACAGCATACCCATCACAATCCCGAAGAAGAGAATGGCAATGAGTCATTAAAAGCCATTAGAATAACAGAAATAAATTTATAGGAAAGCATAACCAGAGTTGTCTAGACAACAGAAAATATGAAATTCTTATAAAGTATATGCTACATCTTCTATTCAATCACTAAAGTTCCTCTTCTAAGTTGTACTTCAACTCATGACTCTGCTTCCAAGTTACAGACTGGAACAGAAAGAGAAATAAGTATAGAAGAAGAGTTTTACAAGCTCATTAGGTAGTTCAAAAATTTTGAGAAGAAAGTAGATAAAAATCTATACTACTAGTATATTTCTTGATTTATTATACTCAAGATTAAGAAATTTATAGTATAACTACAAAAATTCTGATAGTGTAAACATTTGCACTGATAACAAAACACAAATTATAGTCATGTATATTGTCATGTGTATATCTGTATAAAGAATGTATAGGCATTTTTTATTAACAAAATAAAAATACTTTTGCTGTTGACACCATCGAGGTAGATCTGGTCCACATCTTGCAATTGTGCTATCCTCTGGCATAATCTAGAAACCAGCATCATATCCATGATTCATCCAGCATTGTGAATAAATGTCACATCATTAAACACTATAAATAAAAAATTTAGAAAATCCAGAATGAAAAATGATGAAGAAATATGTTGTGACTTATGTTGTAAAGCACACAAATGCTCCGGTTCATACTACATTTGGATAGAAACATCAATGAAGACCTCCTCGTACCACCAAAACCACAGTAAAGGATGTAAAAGTATGAACAGCCATGGCTTGATCCCCAGGGTACACCAGTCTTACAACATGAGTCAGGCTTTTATCTTACTTTTCACACCACAAGCCTTTGAGGCGTGGTGGATTTCAATATAAGCATGCGCATATACTGCTTCTCATCAGCTGCTGTTATTTGCAACCTTAATTAAGAAACAAAACTAACATGCAACCAATGCCTTACTTTTCAGGAACATCAAGTTGAGCCCTAGTTCTAAAATTATTATCAGTGCAAAGGACCTGCAGACAGTCACTAGCTCCTGTTCCTCTACATGTAGACCCTCTCCTTTGGGATACGTCTCTCATGATGTCTCCTATTCATTTTAGATATTAAAATAAAAGACCTTGGCTACAACAAGTACTGCATTCTGCTCCAAGAACATCATTACTACATTGTGAATCTGAATTTTGCTCTTCTCTTGATACTTTCCTGAAACTACAGAAACAGAAAGGATTACAGTGACTTTAGGTTGTAGCCACGGTAATGACACATTTGACACAAATCCCTTTGAAGCTGACTTATTTCACCACTGAGACTTACTTTCCTCTTTCATTTTCCTATAATTAAAATATTTTATCTTTGAACCTGTACCCTATATTGAGTGAGTGCATATAAAATCTATAACTGACATCATTCCATTCATCAAGCATGAGAAAATAACAGGAATTTTCACATCCGTCAGTGGGATGGTCTATACTCAAGGCTGTAAGAGGATAAAAAGTCAAAGAATTGGACTAAATGGTAAACCCAAGAGCTTTATCAGACTTATTGAAAAGTAAAATCTAGAGTCCTCCAAGAACCCTGTTTATCTTCTTGTAGGTTAAAATAAGTCAGCAAAGAGACTCTTCTGCTACATTTAAGGAGGAAAGTTTCAACTAATTTGTTTAGTTTTCCTAATATTTTCTGAATATTCTTTTAGTAGAGATTTGCAAGATCCTATGAAGTAATTAATCCTTTAAGCCTCTAGTTAATTTGCAGCTATAAAGTCTGTGTTAATGTTGGAAAAAGAAAAAAAAAAAAAAAAAAAAAAAAAAAAAAGAAAAAAAAAAGATACATTTCATAATGTTGTCATTAACAACAAAAAATTTTAGTGGACCATGCTGGATGGGGTTTATTACACCACAGGATATAACACAGAGAACAGACTCAAAAAAGACAAGTATGCTTTACAGAAGAGTTCAGGTCTAAAAAGCTCAAACTCTTCTAAACATTCAGCTTACTTATAAGAAATCCAGAGGAGCAGAGTCACTGACAGACACAGTCACAAGATCTGATTTTAACCTCTAAAGACCATCTTTCCTAGATAGATTCTAGTATAATTCTCAATAATCAACATATACAATTATGATAAAAGGATAGGAAAATGAGATTTAAAAATATCAGTAACAAGTTCATATGTTGATCTTTCACCTTCATCACTGCCACCTAAAAGAGAACAGTTTAAACAACTGTTGCCTTTAGACACTTCAGACTTGTATTTTATCTAAATAGGGTTGTTTAAAAATTCCCAAATATCATTAATAAACTTTCACAAAGAAAACACTGAAAATCGCTGAAGGAAATGATCCTTCATATCTGCAAGATGGAAAAATTACCTTTCTTACTATTAGCATCAACTCGCTACTACTACATTCATTAGTGCCCAGAAAATTATGATGTACAAGTGAACATGATAAACCATAAAGTCACTCCTCAGACTAATGAGAAATCCAACAGGCTTCCCATGGATGCTTTGGATCCCTTGGATGATTTTTCCAGTTGTCACTGGATCAATTGATCACTGCTGAATTCAACTGACAAATCTTTTTTTGTCTAATCCCTGTGTTGTCTTGACAAGAAAAAAACTCTTTAGGCAGTAGAGTTCATTGAAAAACATAAAGTACAGCTGTGATTCTAGATGGCAGATGAATATGCTTCTACTTTTGCAGAAAACATATGGATGTACAAAAAATAATATTACTATTTATTTTTTATGTACTATTGTCAGGTATGCAGGCAGTACTTTTTACCAAGGGATGAAGTACTCAAGTGTGATTCAGTTACATGTTCAAAAGTCACATAGCAGATGCATGGCAGAAGAGGAGAATCCAGAATTTCCAGACTGAGGAAAATCCCAATTGGGTGCTTGTTCCTGAACATACCCAGGACTGGAAGTCTATGACACACATGTAAAAGACAAACCAAGATACTTTAAATGACAGAAGATCAAAAGGTTGGATTTACAAGATTTTAAAGAGGCATCTGTAGCAATTGGTAACTAATAGCTGAGCTACAAATTCAGCTGTGCTGGAAACAGAGTCACAGTACCATCTAACATATGCAGTTGAGGCATGCTTTAGAGGATAATGTCTTTTCCAGAGCTTGGACTTGATATCTATTCGGTGGTTTCCACCTCTCCCTGCTATCTATGTTATCTGTCCACAACTGAACAAAAATGACTACCATCTGCTCCTACTGGAAACTATATAATTTTTACCACAGTTTTCAGTGGAAGCAGAACCTAGGTGCATCTGACCCTTAAACTCCTGTTTTCAGCTGCATTCACTTTACCTCATGTCTGTATATCATGCTTTTGACTAAAGACAGGATAATTTTCTTTACGAATACAAAGAAAGAGAAGAATAAAACAGCCAGAAGTCATCATAACATTCCTTAGGATACATGTAAATCTCAATGACCACAGCATCACAGAATAAGTTTTAAGGAGAAAAAAAAAAAACAAAAACTCATTTTCCCCGAATTTTGGACAAACAAAGGCTGGATTCACCTTGTGGAGAAGAAGCTGAGTAGCTTTCCTAATTCACAGCAAATAAACTGTTTAAAGAAATCAGGCTGTTTAAAGCATTATGTAACATTGAAGCAAATCCCTGCGTTCAGATCTAAAGGATCTGTGATTTTCTGCACGATCAGATCTAAAACTGAAACCTGACAAAATATTAACTATGTCATCATCGTAAAAAGAAAAAAAATGTACTTTTTTAGGTACTTGAGTTTAAAATGACCTATTATTTTCAACAGAGGAATAATAATCAAATATAATGAAACCCAGGACACTTGCCATCAGGAATAATCTCATTTCATAGAGTAAATGTTACTTCCTATTCTATTCACAGCAACCACTAGAAAAAACATGGCGAAGATTCAATATTGTAAGGCATTTTTAAATTACATTTGTTCCCTAAACATCCACTTGTCTCTTTCTTTTTCACTTGCCCACTATATGGCAAAGAACTTCTCCGTACTTCATTTATAGACTTTAATATATTTCCCTTGTCTATTTCAATATTTCATTTATAAAGAGTTCCTTTATTTGTGAAAGTAATAGTGTTGCTTCTCTCCATCCAAGGTAATTTTATTTTTCTACTGTCCCACATCAGCCTGGGGTAGAAAAAAAAATACATTTTTTTTTTGGCAAAAAATCATCTGTAGTAGATCATACTAATACCTAAAAGCTATGCAATTTCCTTTGAAAACAAATATAAGCAACAAAAATAATGATAAAGGTTGATACAATAAGCACACCTGCATATACACAGGTCAACATACAGGACTTATTGCTACTTACTTACTACTGTCAGATTCGGCAGCNTTACATTTGTTCCCTAAACATCCACTTGTCTCTTTCTTTTTCACTTGCCCACTATATGGCAAAGAACTTCTCCGTACTTCATTTATAGACTTTAATATATTTCCCTTGTCTATTTCAACATTTCATTTATAAAGAGTTCCTTTATTTGTGAAAGTAATAGTGTTGCTTCTCTCCATCCAAGGTAATTTTATTTTTCTACTGTCCCACATCAGCCTGGGGTAGAAAAAAAATACATATTTTTTTTTGCAAAAAATCATCTGTAGTAGATCATACTAATACCTAAAAGCTATGCAATTTCCTTTGAAAACAAATATAAGCAACAAAAATAATGATAAAGGTTGATACAATAAGCACACCTGCATACACACAGGTCAACATACAGGACTTACTGCTACTTACTACTGTCAGATTCGGCAGCTGCTCGTTTTGTTGAATACACATTTTAAATAATTACAAGCCAGTTCTGTGATGCATTGAGCATAACTTCAAATAGATGTTTAACAGTAAACATTTCTAATATTTCTAGCATGATCACTTGCATACTTAAGCTCCTAACATTATGGGGGCTCAGTAGCTTCAAGTTTATTGCAGAACAGAGTCTTTGAATAATATAAAGTTAACATTTTTAATTACACAAAGCATATAGTTTAACAGTGAGCTGATAGGCAGTACTGTCTCCAGTCCAGGAGCCAACAATGCTCATGTTATTGATGGCTTTGAATTGTCAAGCTCCCACAAAAGCGTTGTTGGCTAATACATGTTGCCAATGCTCTGAAAAATTTTTAGATTAACTGCTGAATCTCACTGCTGCAGTTGAAAATTGTTCTCACCTCTTTCTTTAAGAGGTCACTGCCCCTGCAACAGAACCAAGAGAAGGGACCTAGCAAGGGGTAGCAAGGTACACAATCACATCTGTCAAGTATGCTGCTGGGGTGGTAATCCCAGGTGGAGAACTGACAGCTGGAAGTGGCAGTGTCATCAGCTCTTAGTCCGAGGCTCTCCAGCAAAACCCCTGGCTAATGCTGGGGCTCTTTCACCCATAGCTTAATCAATTTTCAATGTGTAAAGTCCACCACCAGTTGACATAGCTTTCCTCTATATGTAAAAAAACTGAATCAGCTTCAACATTCCTCTCTTATAGTCTTGTTATCAGCTCCTGGAGTCTTTGGACAAACATATTCACATCTCTGCACACAGTTGATAAGGTAGTTTCCTTAGCTAAACAGGAGTAAAACTGTAAGCAGAGATGTCCTGCTGGCATTTTGTCCCCATTGAAGACACCTGGCTTGCTTCCTAAAAATCTTCCTTCCCAAAGTGTCTTTTTTACCCTAGAACCTCTGTCTCAAACTGAGTTTCCTGGCCTGCTCCTCTTCCTCTCCAGTGTTCTCACACCTGGCTTTAAAAGTTCTTGCTCTGCAAGACAGATTCAACACAGATGTGTTTTCTCTTTTCCCTTTCCTAAATATTTCCTGCTGTTATTTTGAAATGCCTTACACAAAGGTTGGCATGGCAAGAGATACTTTCTTTGGCCGAAGAGTTCCTGCCCTTTTGCTAAAGCACCAGCTGATTTTTTCTCTTTTTGTTTTCTGCCACTTGACCCTGGATTTTTGCCCTCATGCTGAGTCTATAAGGACATCCTATTCATTTTCCTCTATATGGCCTTACATATCCTGCAAGTTCATCACAGATCAGAAGCAAAACCCCACCCCAAAATACAAAGCAAACAAGTGGCACACAATTCACATCAGTCACCAGTGCTGTCAGGTAACATAGCAATTTTTGTGTAAGATGGTTGCTTCTGAGATGCTTTTCAGTAATCATAAGTGTTTCATTGGGAATATTTTTCTGCACCCGTGGGACCTAGGTGATTATTTGAGGGTACAGAAAGACTTCACCCTACTGAAAAAAAAAAACCTGAACAAGTCACCAGTACATCCCTAGCAAAGAATTTTCCCAGGTGCTACCACAAATGTATCTGAGAAGAAGACTTGATCTCCTCTAGCTCCATACTCCACACTCCTTAGCCCCAGAGAATGTCACTATTTCAGCAATTTATTTTTTTTTTGCCTTCTGCTCCTGGATCCCCAGCTTAAAGCAATGGAGAACATTACAGGATTTGGCGGGCCTCTCTCTCTCTACTTACATGAATCTTTTTGCCTGTACAGAGAGATGCTGTGACACCTGCTCCCAAGTCTTCCTGCATTTTCATGCCCTACAGAAGGTAAATTAATACATAATGGTTCAAGAGAAGATGGGTTATCATCTCCACAGACAGAACAGTCTATTTGCATCTTAATCTCCATTTCCTTGAATATACAAGTATAGATCTCATCTCTACAAGCTCTAGAGATACAAAAGCTGGAGAGAAAAAGGGTTCTAACATTACAAAGAAATGCTGCTTTTAAAAAAATATAAATTCAAACCCAGAATGTTTTTTCTTAAAAGTAAGAAAAGGGTCAGAATAAATATAAATTCTACCACAAGAAATCTCCAATTTACAGACTGTCTATTTACATAGGCCAGCGTCTGACTATTTACCCTGGAAAAGTTGTTACTTGCATAGTAATCAAGCCCACGCTTAGTACAGCTGTTGCAGAGTGAATGAACCCTCTTCTCAGGCAAACAATGAGGGAGTTCAGCCAAATCAGTTGTCTAAGAAGAGAACAAGCAGCAGAGACTGCGAGGTTTGGAAAGAGAGATTGATAGCTGAATCCAGCTAGGCAGCCAACAGCACCTCCTGGGCAGAAAAGCCATAAAAAACCCTTGTCTACATATGTAGTTGATTTATTAACTTCATAAGGTTTACATGCTAAATTCACTACGTTAAACCAAATTTCCACCCCCCACAGCATTCTCCTGAAGAAGCTGGCAAATCATGGCATAGACAAGTGTACTCTCCACTGGGTAAAAAAAAATGGTGGGATGGCTGTGCCCAGAGAGTTGTGATTAATGGGGTGAAATCTTCTTGGCGGCTGGTCACCAGTTTTGGGATCAGCCTTGTTTAATATCTTTATTGTTGATCTGGATGAGGGGATTGAGTAAGTAAGTTTGCAGATGACACCAAACAAGGTGGGAGTGTTGATCTGCTTGAGGGTAGGAAGGCTTTACAGAAGCACCTGGACAGGTTGGATCACTGAACCGATGCCAAGTGTATGATGTTCAATAAGGCCAAGTGCTGGGTCCTGTATTTTGGTCACAACAACCCCAGTTAGTGCTACAGGCTCAGGGAAGAGTGGCTGGAAAACTGCCCAGCAGAAAAGGATCTGGGGGTACTGGTGGACAGCCAGCTTAACATGAGCCAGCAGTGTGCCCAGGTGGCCAAGAAGGCTAACGGCATCGTGGGCTGTATCAGGAATAGCATGGCCAGCAGGAGTAGGGAAGCGATCAACCCTCTGTACTTGGCACTGGTGAGGCCTCATCTTGAGTACTCTGTTCAGTTTTGACTCCTCACTACAAGAAGGACATAGAAGTGCTGGAGCATGGCCAGAGGAGAGCCACCAAGCTTGTGAGGGGTCTAGAGAACAAGTCATATGAGGAGAGGCTGAGGGAACTGGGCCTGTTTAGTTTGGAGAAGAGGAGGCTGAGAGGAGACCTCATTGACTTCTACAGCTACCTGAAGGGAGGTTGTAGAGAGGTGGGTGCTGGCCTTTTCTCCCAAGTGAATAATGACAGGACCAGAGGAAATGTTCTGAAGTTGCAGCAGGGGAGGTTTAGACTGGATATTAGGAATAATTACTTTACTGAAAGAGTAGTCAGGCACTAGAACAGTCTGCCAAGGGAGGTGGTTGAGTCACCATCCCTGGAGGTATTTAAGAAATGTATAGCTGTGGCATTTCAGGCCAAGACTGTAGGCTATGGGTTGTGGTTTTTTGTATGGTTGGACTCAGTCTCAGAGGTCTTTTCCAACTGTGACAGTTCTGTGATTCTGTGATCATGCACAACACAGTCTTTGGAACAGGCATGTCCACACTGGAATTATTTAGGAATATCTTAATCCACTGGCAGTTGATAGGCTTTATAACTTGTTAGCAGTTTAACCAGCAGCTGTACAATATGGGCAAAGTAACAAAGTTTATAATGTCCATTGCCAAAGCTATTCCAGCAAATTTCTACTTGCACAGACATTGAGTATTGGAGTACAGTTGTTGTGCTTCACTCCCCTTCCCCAAACAGAAATAAAATATTGCAACAAACACACTTCTGTTTGAGTAACTCTTTCTATTGAGAGGCTCCTACTGTCAGTTTTATCACTTACACATCATACCCCAAATAAATGCTGTTATGCTGGCAAAAACCTATAACGCAGTGCCTGATGCAAGATTCTCCCCTTGAACCCCACTCACAAAAGAAGATAATGACCTTTGCTGGCAGTCTTAGAGCCCCCAAGAAAGAACAATTGTGAGTTATTTGTCATTGTTTTTGTTTGTTTGGTGGTTGGTTGATTGGTGAAGGGAGGAAAATTGTGGGTTTGGTTTAGTTTTTTTGTTGTTTTGTGGTGTTTTGAGTAGCCAATGCCAAAGAGAGACCTCTAAAATAGTTTATTTACTTCACAACTTTTAACTTTAACAACATATATACAGCAACCTCAAAAGACAACAGTGACTTTTTACTGTGCCCAAAAGAGTGAAACTAAATGATAAAGAAAGTGTATTTTTTTTTTCATTTTAAAAGTGTGTTCATCTTTAGGAACAATACAGGAGTTTTGTCTCACTGAGTTTTTCTAATTAGAGTTCTGAACTCTGCTGCTTTGAAGTACGAAATATCTTACAATGTCACTTGCTGAAAAATAAAACATTTGTGACTTGGGTGATAAAAACAGTGCAGAACAATCTAAAACATACGCACAAATTCTCTACATCTTATAAAGCACTGCAGACACTTGGATAGAGCAACAAACCCTCAGTACTCAGAATTAGCAAGCTTCAGTTTGTTATAAGGACAGCAGAATGCCTAGCCAAAAAAAAGGTAAATCAAAAAGAAACAAAAAAGCCCTCTTCCAATTAACATTCCTAAAAGGCATTCACTTGAGACTGCATATGCAGTTAGTTTTTAAGCCTCAATTTCTGAAGACCTAGACAATAAGAAAGTACAAAAGAAAAGTAATGCAAGTTACAAATAGATCCAAAGAGAAATTATTGAACAGAGAAACTATATTTCTATGGAACAGAAAACAAATATGTTTTTAGCCACTGATTGATGCTGGAGAGTATAAAAGCATGTAAAAAACCCACATCTGAAATAGAACATTGCTGTGTAAAAAGAACGATGACATTAATTTAGAAAAATTACAAAAGTCATGGTCAAATGTGATATGCAAGTGTTTAGTCTCTAGATCCTGAAGAGTTTTTAGAAATTTCTGTCTATATCATCCACAGTTTGTGGTTTTTTTAAAAGCAGAAGTATAACTTTAGCCTATTGTCTTGAATTCTTCATTCAGACCTAATCCTTCACAAATTTCATTACCTTACTATTCCTCAGTGGGACAAAATAGAACAGTGTGAAATATTAATTTATATTAAAATGACATGTTGATCTGGTAAACAGATTTTGTCCACAAATACATATTTTATATATATAAGTAACTTTTTTTTTTTTTGTCAGTTGTAAAACTTTTTAGTGAGGGACACAATAAACAAGTAAATAGCAATAAAATATCCATGAGCTTCAAATAGAAGTTTGAGGCCTAATTCCTCTGCATATTTCCTATATGCTTCCTATATATTCCTATATGCTCATGTGGAATGTTGTTATACTGTTCTGAATGGAGAATTATGACCATGAAAAATCATCTTTATGCAATGATCTTGGAAGAGAGTATGTTTAAATTTTGAGTTGGGGTTTTGGGGTGGGTTGGGTTTTTTTGTTTGTTTGTTTTTATGAAATAAAATAAACAGTATTTTGACAAACAGCTTCAGACTTGGTCAATAAAACCAGTAATAAACACGTACCTCTGTTATGAATGATTTTGCTGTTGAGGGGTTCATTACAAGAATAGCCCGTCTCAGAGTGTCTCTGTAGCGGTTCAGTTCTTCTATTCGCATAGTGGCAAAGAGCCCTGTGATCATTTTATTGATGTTGTTTTCTACTTTCTGCAATGCTACATCCATTCCCTGTTGAGAGACTTTGTCCAAAAACTCTTGTATTCCACGGATATCTAGGAAAATCAAAAGCCAAACAGGTTGTTAACTGACAAGTGGAAAAAAGACACAAGTAACTGTTCAGTTCATGTCATGGAAGCATTTTGTTCAGTGTCAGGTTGAACCCTATCTGCTTTCACTTAGTATTTACTAGAGCTCTTCTTGAGCTATACTCATGGCATTTCTCAAAGTACTGAAAGAAGAGAAAGAATGGCCACACATCAGCTACTGTTGAAAAGAACCACTAGAAAACAAACCTACAAGTATTTCTAGCAACTTTCCTGATTTGGTCATTCAATCATCACACTTGTTCCTTACTTTTCTTAACAGATTTTCATACTAAAACCCATAGAGTAGAGAAGCTATGAAGATTGCAATACACAGGGCTTCCTTTGAGTAAGGGTTGTCAGAGAGTAACTGAGGGGGAGGAAGATAGTAAGCAGATTGTTTTGAGATACTCAATATTATGTTATCCACTACAATGCTATGTGGCTTAAAGTTTCTAAGTGAAGTTTGGGCTGTTCATATATCAAAAAAATCTTAACGCAGGTCTAAATTTTACAGCTATTTATTTCCTCCAAAAACAGAACAGAAGCTAGACACACAGTTGCAATGGTACTGTCTGCTCTTGCCTGATACCCCTGCTGGAGGCTGAACTTCACAAGTTCTTCCATTGCAAACTGCTCCGGCAGAGCTTTCTGGCTCACTGAAAGTAAATCCTTCTTTAAATATGACTTGCAAAGGAAGACTCAATCAGAAAAAGGCTAACTGTGCTCACCACCTATCTTGTAATATCTTTAATATCTCTCCCAAATTGGAATAGCTGGGTACTCGCACGTTTTGATGATACCTCAAGATGGTCCAAGCCTTTGAAAGGCCTTTTCCAGTAGTGAATTTCACAACTGAGCAAAATGCTTTTTTGGTTGTTGGGTTTGTTTGGGGATATTTTTTTCCTGCTCTTTTGAATGGCTTTATCCAAACGGACAAACTTTGAGCTAAAAATTTAAGATCACTCAATGACTTCACAAGTCAGAGAAGGGCAGCTGGAGGAAAATCCCTCCAGCCTTATTGAGTCCTCACTCTGTGACCCCTACTCAGCACTGCAACTTATCAATCTTTCTCGAGCTAAATCACCAGTTGCTCAATGTGACTCCTCTCCCCAGCAGTCACTCAGACCCACTCTCCCAGAGGACATTAACACCAAGACAACCTTCCTTTCCTGCTAGAATTTCAGCCTCCCACCCCTCCATCTGATCTCATGTAGAGGAACAACATGTAGCCTTAGAGCTGACAAAATAAACACTGACAACAGTATTAGTTATTAAAAAAAGAAAAAAAAAGAAAAGGAAATCAGTAATCCAATGTAGAACGGAATTACTGAAGAAGCAGTTATTTGAAAATAATAGTCCCTCAGGTTTAGGAGGGTATTTATGATTAAAACTCACCCCAAAAAATTTCTAATGGAAATAACAGATTTGGGCTCTCCTAGGTGTGTGGTGTTCAATCCCATCCCTTTTGGATTGCAGTTTCTGCTCTGCTTCCCTCCTACAACCATAGCGCTCTATCAGTTCCTTGTCTTGACCGCTTGTTTTCCAAGGGAATAGTCAGACCCAAGACTAAAGGCTGATCACCCATCTTTCTTCATGGAACTTTGGAATTAATGGAAACTTTGGCTTACAATTAGATTTTCACAACTGTTTGGCTTGTCTGAGATCTTTCATCCTCATCTATCATCTCCTCCAACTCCCTGCCATTATATGGTGGAAGGTAGGATGTGGTGCATGCAGAAAGCTCTATTTAATCCTAACATGGTTTGAGTTAATATAAGATAGCGATTCTCAAAAGTGTTCATGTTACTGGACACACCTTAAATGCAGTTCTCATGTGATGCAAGAGGACAGCAAAAGACTGAGGAAAAAAATAGACTGAAAGCAGACTAGAGGAATTCCTGAGCACAAAAACCCCTAAGCACTAGAAGAGATGTTACACGAAGAGTCATAAGCTCCACCAGGCTCTCAGCTGGCCCTTAGGGTATTCTGTTTTGCAGGTGATAGAAGTGACATCCCACTGGTTTATTGTGATAACAGCTCAGAGTAACCTCAAGACAAAGCACAGAGAACAGTGGAGCATGTAACTGTTGTTTTACTTTATCAGGACCGCAGTAGCTACCTGTTCATATAGGTACACTGACCAGTGACAGCTATTTTAAAGGAAATGAAGTTTCTTTTAACAGCAAGGGAAATAATGATATCACTCCTTTTGAGAAAAATATTGTGAAGAAGTCCTCTAAAGTTTCACCCCAAACTGCCTGGACCCTGGCAACTTCCACTAGCTGTTTTCTAGAGCAGTACTACTAACACATAGCTATGGTCAGTCCTGCAAACATGAGGCAAATGTGGCTGGAAGTCCACCTGGAGGCTAAAGAGGGAGAATTACGTGACTCCCAAGCCCCAGCAAAACATCAGCAACGTGATAGAGTTACTGTGTGATGCACCCTTGAGATGATTACGAAGATATCACATGTGGATTTAACATGGGAACTACTATGACAGTGAAAGACCAATGCACTAAGGTCTGGCTAGGAATCAAAGCAGATGAACACTACATGGCCCAAAGGGTGCCTTGGCAGGAGTACTCCAGTGTCCATATCTGATGGCCCTCCAGGGAAAAGCTGGAAATACTTGAGGTAAAAATCTTCACACTGGAAAAACTGTAGCTTTTCCCTTTTCCAAGCCTACTGAATACTCTTTTTACTGAGCTATACATTTGAGGATTTGGGGGGCTCCAACATACACGTTCTGATCAAAGTGGGTGATTTTGGCATTTGACTTCAGGCTATGACTAAATAATATGTCTGAGAAGTTCTGAGTTTCACAGAAGTTCCATCAGCCCTATTGAGATCTGAGGCTTAGACATTCACGCCTTGATCTGCTTATTTTCAGCCACAAACAGTAACATAAGGAAAACAAAGTTCAGTCTCCATAGCAGAGAAAACATTCTGCCTGTCTCCCCAGAAGAGATCAGTACTAACTAGAGAGTATTACGAATAACCATCCTCCTCTGGCACCAGATTACTGAGATATTTCAAATTATAAAGAAATAGATTAGAAATAAACTGTCCACAAAAATCATTTGACAGGGTTAGTCTTGGAAGTCGGATTGTCAATCAGCAAGTTGGGTGTCTTGTCTAGAGCTCTGAAATGCCATGAACTGGAAAGAAATGGTATTTTAAGTGTTTAAGCTATTTTAGACATTCAGCCCTACAACCCGTTCTTCAGACATTGATGAAATACCAGTCTCACTGAACACTTGAAGAATAGTTTAAACATGAATAAAATACAGCCTTGGCCTAAAAATAAAGTTCCATAAGAAAATCAGATACTAATTACAGCTTCTATTTAATATCTAAATCAGGAAAATTAAATTCAATCTAATCAGAGATGTTAGAATTTTTTTGGCACTTTAAATGCCAATTTAAGAAGCAACAAGATTATTTGAACTGCTACAAATAAGCCTAGTTTTATGCAAATGATAAAATAATTTCTTTTTATTTTAACACTTTAGTTCTAAAGTTCCTGGGGCTCACCCACTCTGAGTTACTCACAATATCCAGACAAATGTAATAAAACCTGTATAAAACTGACTAGTTGGAGACAGAGTAACTGAAATACAAGGAGACGCATCATCAAAATATGAGGAGGAAGGGTTACTTAGGCTATAAAAGCCTTTTAAAAAGCTTCAATTCTGTAAGCATAAGTGCATATGTTCTTCTCTGACACCAAAACAGGATAGACAGGAACCGCCAAAGTTTTATTTGTCCTTTTCAAAACAAGAAAGTATTTTCATTTGACCGGAATTTATAAACATACTGGTGTTATTGGTTGATATTCTGCATAATCTGTGTTGTCCCAGAAGCCAGATGATGGGATCAAGTGGCTTTGTTCACCACAAATATCTTGAAATATAAACAATGAAACAATTATATTAAATCTTCACCAAATGATGGTCCAAAAGGGGCAGAGATACAGTACTATTTTACAGTTTTACATTTATTAGGTGACCATGCCAAGAATGTGGTACCTATATGAAACACTTTTAGGAAAATAGCACCATTTTAATGGAGAAGATACCAATGCAGGATTCATAAAACTTATTTACTACCTCTGCCTTTGGCATTGATACAACACAAAGCCGTGGGCCAGAAATAAATACCAACTTTGTTTATACCTCAGTTTACCGAGTAGAAGAATGGAGGTATTGGTGATGCTCACCTGCTGCTATGAAACAGCAGAGACCACATAAGAACATCCCTGCTGTTTAAATGCTATTTAAATCATGATGGTGCTTCCATTATTTCAGCAGCAAGTCACTAGCAACGATCATATTCAAAGCGTATGCCAAAGAACAGATGCTGACACTGAATGGGCAGCATTATCTTTCCTGCATGGATTGTCTGAAAGTGGCACATATCCACACTGCTCTGTGGAATCATCTTTCTAATAGATAAACTCCTTCTGTGGAAAAATCTGGCAAGCAACCTGTGGCACAGATGGCTCCACTGTGGAGAGACAGGACTGTTCATGTCTGGAACACAGGTGTTTCTCACTCTGAATTTGCTAGCCAACCTGTTGCCCAGCCAGAAGACGCATTTTTGTTTTCTATTTAAATCCAATGAGTCACAATCATTTCCAGAAATGTAGAAAAGCTACCCATTATCACCATTATTAATTATTCCCCTTAGTGATGAAAGTCAAAGTTACCACACAGACAGACCAATGCTACAGCCAAAGCTGCTATCTCATCTCCCAACTCATGTCACTATTAGTTAGGGCTATGANTATATATATATTTTTCACTCTATAGCCATCACTTCCACTCTACACAAGCATGCAGAAGAACATAGTACCATTCTGCAGTGGGGCACTCAGTATTAGCTGTAGGGTTAAACCAGGTTGGAAATTTAAATGAAACATTATCAAACATTCTCTTTTTAACCAAAATTGTGGCTGACTTTCTTAAATCAGACTGTGAAGTTGGCTTGGAAAGTAAATAAACAAAGAGCAAGGCAAGCTAAATTTATAAGGGACTTTCTTGGAAATTACCTTCTCTGACTACCCATAATAACCACAGCACCACAAGGCAGAGGTCTATAAGGAGGTCTCATGCTCTGCACTGCTGGTGCACAGAAGATCCAGCACTGTTTACACCATACTGGCTGCGGCTGAGGTGCACATGCAGAGCATCCTTTGTGGGTGAGTGCAAGGTCCATGGTGTCCTAAAATCGTCATTTCTGGCCGATCAAATAACCAAATGCAGGTATCCATCATGATGTGACTCGAGCTGAGATCTGAATTCAAGCATCAGCTTTACCACAGACTTTTTATTACTGTGTCAGTTACGTGGACATAACCTAAGAATGAATTTAGGAAGTGAAGGGCAAGTCAAATCAAGTGCACACATCTAAACCCACACCATCTTTTCACTGAACTATCTTTTTGATATTGGAAAAACCTTAAGAAACTGCTAAGTATCTTAAATGCTGTTGCAGAGCACGCTCATAGCAGAGCTAAGCATTCTTCACAGACTACAGGTCCTATACTTAAATCTCCTTAAATTATCAGCCTGGCAGGAACACTCAGACCTCACCTAACAAACAATAGCATCATTTAATTGAAAGCTCAGCAGCTGCATGGCAGAAAATATGCCCAGCCAGATGATAGGGAAAAGGAGCCAATATTTTCAGGAGACCAAGAGGATTTAAAATCCACAGCTTTTCTCACCACCAGATTACAGGAGAAATTGTGTCTTTGCTCTCTTTCCATTGAGGTCTCTACACTAAATATGTGATACACCTCGGAAAAGAGGATTGTTGGCTTCCACAACCTGATCTTAGTGTAAAAGATAAATTTAGTTCTTCCACAAGGTTGTTTTGGTGGGGTTTTGTTTGGTTGGTTTTTATTATTTTTTGTTAATCACTAGATCAGATGTTCCTTATACTTTGTTCTCTCTGACCCTACATAACTTTCTTTTGCCATCTCTGTTTCTACGCAGAGGAACAATTTCAGAGGGAGCAAGTGCCCTAATTCATCTTGGGGAAGTCTAATGATCAGGACATCCTAGAACAAAATATGCTGGAGTGTAGGCATCTCATATAGGAAAACCAGTATATACATGCAGTAAAGGTTTTGTAAGATGTACAAAATGAACAGCAAATATTAAGTAACTCATGTGCTAAGTACCTCTTAAACTCTTATTAAAAATGAGAAATACATAGCAGATGTAGTTTCTAAAAGACTGTTCAGATCATACTATGACCAGAAGAAGATAAAGATGACATTATTCACCAATGTTAATAAATTAAACTATCCACCTCTGTCATTGTATTCTACCTAAATTACAAGGCCCTCAATGTTACTCATCACTTCAGTTATCTCAAACCTGGTTTACGGTCATTAGCTCATCCTCCCTTTGATACCATTTCAGATCTGAGAACATTTCCCTCACAGTATTCAGATGATAAATACCAACTGATTCAGCTGTGGCAGTAAAGGTGAATGCACCTGTCATAAATATTCATCGGCTGATTTACACAAAAGACCACTTTATTTGTACAGTTGATGAGAAAAACCATTGTATAACAAATTACACTGTTCAAATTCTTATCAGGAAAGCTTTATAAGTCCAGAGCAGTGATTCTTCCTTACACAGTGATGGCTAACATGACAGCAACTATTAATTATGGAAATGCACTGCACACAAGGGAGATGTACAGCTCTGGCTGGACTCTGATGGTGCCACTGCTCTGCTTAAAGCCTTGAGCAAAGCACATTCCTGTGCACGTGTTGGTATTTATTAACATGGTTAAGATCTAGACTGAGGAAAACAACAATTTAGCATGAGGATTCAATAACAGTCCTTCATTCTACTTTCACAGCAGTGGGATTCCCTCTTATTAGTCAGCTTCTTTGTAATTCAGTGAACCACCAAAGTAAAACAAACAAACAAAAAAATATCTATGTAGTTCTTACATATTAGCATTTGGGAACTGAGAAGGAGCAGTTACCCGAGATATTTCAGCTGGATGAACTAGAGAATAGAATCAGAGAATATAGAAGTAGTTCCAACTCATTAAAAGTAAATTTAAGATGAAATGCTTAGTAACATATGAAAATCTCATATTATCAATTTTTTCAGAAGCTAGCAAGTGGGGATGATATTTTTGGGGGTAAACAGAAAGTTCGTAAATAGCAAGAATGACTGTTTTTTCCTCCCTTGCTTACAATTTCTGGAAATTTCACAGGTAAAAAGAAAATAAAAGATTTTTTCCAAATTTTTAAAATATCAACCAGTGGAGAAAAAAGGAGACATATGTACTTAATTTTGTTTTAGGATTGGGTTTTTTGGAAGATGTTTCCATCTCAATTTTTTCTTTTGGTGTGACCTATTTGTGGCACTACAGAAATGTCTATGTAATTCTTATTTTAAAGGACCATCCAAATGTCATTTACGTTAGCTATTTTTCGTTTCATGCCATATATCAATTATGAGAGATTATCCTTTAAACATGAAAAATCAATATAGATAGCCTCAAGTAGCTGAAACAGTGTTGGGAGAAAGACTATAACTTTTCCAGTTTTGAAATCCTGCAAGACAAGTTTCCAATCTTACTGGTGAATGACACAAGATTTTTTTTCCTTTGAGTTCCTGAGTTTTTTATCTGGAAGAAAGAAAAAGAAAGGCAGAGGATAAAAAAGATAAATAAAATTGAAACTAGAACTAATCCTTAAGAGTATCGGCTGCTAACTTAGCTTCTCAAAAATATAAAGGAAGTCAGATTATGATTACTCCTCACTCATGGAAGCTGACAAGACAATAAATTGTATAATCACATACTTTTGACTGTGTAACCTGCTTTCTACCTCTTCATTCAATTTCTTTTTTACTATCATTTGCATTAGAAATTTCCAAAAGACTTCTAGGAGTTGTCTGAGTGAAACAGCCTCTTGCAAAGAAATAAATTTTCCCTGCCTAAGGCCTCCAAAGATGATAATGTCTTAGAGCTTAATGCTGTTTATCTTTAGCATTTACTCTCCTGTTAAAAATCACACCAAATTTGAAACATTATACTTAAATACTATACATCTGTACAACAGAGCTCCATACCTCTGCTTAGATATATGCCTTTATTTAATAGCAAGTAATCTACGCTTATGTCTGTATGATACACCAACTCTCTCTGTAGGTCCCTACTGCTCCCTGTTGGTGTTCATAAGCATGAAGAACCATGAGCCCTTTCCAAGGAGATTATGGGGAACAGTGAATTGACTGTCCTCACAATCATCTTGGTAATATACCATGTGTGACTACACGTGTTATAATCTTACATAAAATAAATTGTTCTTTGACTGCATCTATCTGCTCCTCAATATTTTTTTCTGTTAATTAAAAGTTTATACCATTAGAGCAGGAATAATTTATAAGTGGACTGATGCTGAGAAGAATATCAGCTATGATGCTGATAAACTAAGATTTAGAAATACCATAATAAATATTTTCTAGCTTTTTCCTGTCTTCCTGTTTCCCTTTTTTTCTTGAGTGGTTAAAACTTTCAAAGAGAAGTTTTCAGTTTATGATACCACCTGACATTTATGATGTTATTATGCCTAACTCATGCCTTTTTTCCCATAGTGGTATAATTTCTCCCATTCAACATGCAAAGTACTTTGCTCAATAACTTCCTCTTTTGATAACTTAATTCATTTAGCTGCCAAAATATCAGTTTACAAACTCAATTTTAATACTTCTGACAAGATAATAAAAGAATGTGTTGAGAGTTGAAAAATACTTAGCAAACAGCAATGGAGATTGACATAAGGTTCAGGTATTTAAGTCTTCTTAAAATAAGTAACTTTTCTTCTGACACTTACAGACTGTGCATATAAAGAGAAATGTCATACTTGTGCAAAATCTTGAGATAGCATCTCACTTGCAGTCATTACCCATTGCACAGATATTAGGAGAACATCTACAGTTTTATTTTGACCTCAGCACTGAAATTGTAGATGTAATAAAAAATTTAGTCTTCCTTCTTTACTAATACACCACAGATGGCTGTCAGGCCAAGCCTTCAAATAATTTATCCATTCCATCCTTAAAGACAGCAACATGAGCAAATGACAAACTCTCTCTTTCCTTTCTATATATGTAGATATAGCTCCTGGAATGCATTTCCCCAACTATTATGTCATTAAAAAGCAGAAGCATGACAATTGTTACACTAAAGAAAGCTTATAGAATAGTAGAGTTCTCAGAAGTTGAATAATTTTAGAGTCAATCAAAATAAATATATTAAATTTCCAGTAGCCATGTCAACCAGCAAAAGCAAGCTGTTACAAAAGTTCTCACAAGCAACTGCTAACTTTCAATATAATTAAGTGATGCATTAAAGTCACACAGATGAAGAGTATATGTTCCTGTCCTCATCTGGATGACATAATAAATACTAATGAAAAAAATAGATTCCATAATAAGCTTGAATTAATTATATGTTTATTGAGGCACAGTGAAGTAAATGAAAATGGGAAGTTGGCAAAGGGCCAGATGAGTATAAACAGTTTTAAGACTGTCTGGAGGCAGACTTGAGAATATTATAGTAATCAGGCAGCTGGAAACAGCCTCAAGGTAATTATAAACATTTGCAATCGATTAAAAAGAGCATGATTCTTTTATGAATCTTTATTAAACTTGCATTAAAACTTTAAATAATTTGAAAATGTTATGTTTTCAAGCACATCTCTGTCAGTGGTCATCATATATTTATTTCTCGAAAATGTATATGCAGGAAAGTGTCAATGGAATTTACGTTATGTTTTTTAAAGGAGATACTAGAAATCCAAGGCCCATACATACATTGTCAGGATATCATCCCTCTTACAACATAGGAGGCAGCCTCTCCGCAAGCATGTCAGCCTTTCAAGTTCCAGATACAATCCCTTCTTTTCTAGAAAATCTTTAAAGAACAGTACTCCAATCCTATAACATTACACTCAATTTATTTTTGAAAACAAATACCTTTTTAGAGTAGAGATAGGTGAAAAGCTCTCTTTTGTCCTCACAGTTTCACAGACCTCTGATTAGTCTGGAATCTTCACTATTACTGCTCTCCTTCTTGAGATTGTATTTCATGTCTCTCTTCAAAATCATACAATGGTTTAGAAGGAACCTTAAAGATCACATAGTTTCAACCCCCTCCCCATGGTCAGGGACACCGACCCACTAGACCAGGTTGCTTAAAGCCCCATCCGGTCTGGCCTTGAACACTTCCAGGGATGGGGCATCCAACAACATCTTTTTAGCGATGTGATCAGGTACCTTACAGCACTGCCTTCATCCTTTCTTGGTGCACAAGTAATCTGAAACCCCTGTGTATACTGAGGAGCAAGAGGAGAGATCCACGAAGAAGTTTCTGTGAGACAAATGCCCTCTAAACTTTTCTGCTGCTAACCTCCTCTCTTCCCTCTCAGTAAAATCTTCACAATCTCCTTTTACTATGAAATTTCTCCTTTAGTCTCACAGACCAAATTTCCTTCATAGCCCTAATGCTTGCTCTGTTGGTTTGGTGTTTTTTTTTTTCTTTAGAAAAGTAAAAATTAAATTTTAGGAATAACAAATATCCATTGCCAAATACACGTGGTATCAGTAGCAAGGTCAAAAAAAAACTGTAAGCAAAGATATTTTAGTCATGGAATCAGTATATGTGGCATAAATCAACAATGATAGTTGCATATCAAAGGCCTGCTGGCCTTGTATTGAAAAATACAAGGTTAGGTCAGAAATTTGGATAGACAAGTGGGTTTTCTTCAGTTTTTTTTTTTGTTTTGTTTTTTTTTTTTCAAAATAATATAAAATACTGAAGAGTTTTAAAATCTAGTCACTGCTACAAAAGAGCAGTTAATTACCCAGAAACAATCTTATTCCATCAGCCTTGCTAGATAGAATGATTCTTCATTTTATTTTTGTTGGTGCTTTGGCACCAACAAAACATTAAAAATAAATGTTTCCAAACATCTAGACTTTCTGCTTCTCATCTTAGAAATATAGAGATACCTACACAGTAAATTGCACAAAATTCACCATTATGTTCTTACAATGATTGATTGATTTCTTCATAAAGAATTTATTATTACAGGAAAGTATCTACGTATTCCAAGAAAATAGAGTGAATTTTAAACTACCCGAAGGGTAAGATGTGATTTACAAAAGCTTGCCCCATGTTGATACACCACAGAGATAAAAACCAACAATACGCTGGGATTCTACGTCAATTGCTCTGCTTATGCAGCCTGAACTCACACATTCAGATCTCAAACTGCTATATAATTTGTTTCTCTCTGCATTTGAATGTGTAAGGGTCTTTTTCATGTTACTACTTGGGGAGTGGCTACTGCCAGATGCCAGTCTGTGGGTGAGGCAGGAGCTGCTGTTTCAAACTGCATTTTTTTTGCTTTGAACTTGAAACCATAAATTGAAGATGTAATAACTTGGCAAAGCATGCTCAAAATGTTTACAGATATCAGTGGCTCTTTTTACAAATCTAACATTTGCAGTTTACAAAGGTGTAAGTCATACATTTGCAGTATCCAGTCTGAAAATGCCCTCAAGGAAAAAGGTGCTGATGAACCTAAGAGTTCAGAGACTTAGTGGAGGAACTGCCCAGTCTGTATACCAGCTCGTAAGGAAGAGACACGCAGCTACCCTGTGCAGAACAGTGATCCTACGCTTTCAGCTGAGCAGTCAAGAATAAAAGGAGTAGGAGATAATTTGGCTGCTTAAATGAAGTAAATTTGGCTTGCACATTTTGTGTGGATAGTAATTTTAATAGCAGGTTGAGAAAGGCATCAATCTACTGCATAATTTTGCTGCATTTCATGCTGCCTACTCTTTAACTGTGTAAGAGACTGTCCTTAATGGTATTTGAAGAATCACAGAATTTTCCTTGGATACTTTTAGTATATTCATATGAAATATTATTAAAAAAAAACAAAACAACACAAACCAACCAAACAAAAACCACAAAATTTTCATGTCCTGGGCAGGCCTTTGCTTTATCTCTAGGAACAAACCACACTACATACAAGGGGACTGATTGCATTATTTTCACTGGGAATTTGATCACCCTAGCAGAGAGCAAGGATGGGGGGAAAAAGACAACTCGTATTCCATTTTTCACCAGTTAATCTGAGTTTATACGAAAGGTATAGATTAAATTGTAGTAAATGAAATACAAGCATCATTTAAGTCTGCTCAAGTTAAAATGTTCTCTTATCTCCTCACTTATTAACTGTTATTGCATGTTAGCCTCACATTTGTTACCTGCAAGGCTTTGCCACTGACAAAAGCCTACAGCTTTACTAAAATCTTTCATAGTTACTTAACTAAACCAACTGCAGAAAAAATACTTTGATTATCATCAAGGTGCCTTCTGTTTTGCTTTGTATAGGTAGGCTGACTATTCTAACATTTTTACTTGAAAAAAAACCCATCAGTTAAAAACTTGGATGTCAATTATTTCAGAAATGCATCTACATCATCTTTAACACCCAGCTAGTTATGACTTAATGAAAGCTGCTTCTTTCAGAGACTTTAACTTTGTTAGTAAAGAACCTTTAAGTACACCATTTAGGCAGAAGAAGTGTTGAAATGTTAAATTAGAATATACTTATCTACTTATACTCAAAAAGGATTTGGGAGTTTTAAAAAAGGATAATGTCAGGGAAATAACTCCCAGCTCTGCAGAAAGACACATTTCCAATTATAAATAATTCCCTCTCTGATAGCGAAAAGGAAGCCATCATAGACTGCAAGATAAAAATCAAAAGCAATGCAATTCATTGGATTAAAAAATTATGATATTGATAAATTGACACATAAATGGTTGCAGGCTCTTTTAAAGGTGCCAGTATTTACTTCGACATGAGCCTAGTTTTACAATGGAAAATTTATTTTAAATTTGAAATGTGCATTTTCTTTTGCAGAGCAAAATTATTACTGGCAACAATTTTAGTAATACAACTAAAGCATTTTCTTATAAACCTTTAAATTTAATCATTGTACAAAGTGATTTATCAGAAAGGAAAGTACTGGAAGTCTGCTGGTTGCTGGGACTAGTCTGACAGTTATTTTGTGTTTTCTAACTTACAAAAAGATGGCAACAATAGAAAAAAAATAGAGGATTAACACACATCAGAATCTATATTTCCATTATTTCCCAGGTGCCATTTACTGCGATGGACACATCACTTAATGTTATGATACATAACTTGAGATGGAAAGATCACCATATATAAAAAACATCCTGCTGGGACAAGAAATTGCTCTGTTTGCATAAGTGTCAGTTCTGCAGAGGACTGTGCAGAACATATCAATAATCTCTTTCTAATATGAAGTTAATTCTAATGTGAGTGTTGATCTCCCACCTACTTTACTGTTTGATACTAAATGTTACATTAAAGTGTCTAATATTAACTGCTGTGAGCAGTTAAACTGAGCAAAGCTTCCAAAAAGCTTTGATTTTGGGTCTGTATCAGCTAAGAAAAGAAATAAATCTCATACTGCAGCAGATCCCTCTCAGGCAAGCTGAGAAATGCGACTGGGATCTTCCAGAGGCAATTGAAGTCAGTCTGAGCTGCACTGACACTTACATCAAGGGGATGGCTTACCCCTGGACCTCTATTCCATGTGCATGAGACCAGCCTTGATTTCTTTCTAAAACAGGCACAGAAGCTAATGCTAATGTTCCATTTCTCAATCTCTTCTGGGTTTCTTGAAGCAGCTCTCTTTCATAAAAAGGAAACTGATGCTATGTTTGTGGGTTTTTTTAAAAAGTATTACACATCTATAGATTCATGTATATAAATGGCTTTATCAAACATCACAGAGTCATAGAATAGTTAGAGTTGTGTGGAACTTCAGGAGGTCAGACAGTCCAAGCTCCTTCTCAAAGCAGGATGAACACAAAATTCAGACTCTTCCACTCTATGATCCTCTAACAAGTGATTCCAGTTCCTCTTTTCACACCCTTTCACACCTCTTTTTTTCTGCCCCTCCCTCTGTGCAAGCCCCAATTTGGTCAATATAGAACCTGAGAACAGAAAATGTACACTGCTAACATACTGTAAATGCTTTGAGTATACCAATAAAATAGCATGAGAAGGGGAAAAAGCTATATAATTTTTTAAGATTTATAATAAGCTCCTGGCAAGATTGCTCTCTAGGGACTGCTAAGAAAATAATGTCATCACAGTTACAAGGAAAGCTACTGCCATAGATCAAAAACTGGCTAAGAGAATTAAGAACAGACGTAGTACTGTGTCAAGCCTAATGATTTCACCTGAAACAGGATAGTGAAGAATTAGAGAGGCATTCCAGCATGAGCGAGTAGAAAGATTGGAGAGACAGAGAACAACTCTTAGGGTAATGGAAATAACAAGACAGGCCTCAGGTAAGAGATGGTGATCTGAAACTTCTGCTCTCTTGCTCCGTATTAAAAGAGGGGGAGGTGACAGTCAATGAAATCAGAAACATAAGATTTTATAAAGAAACTATAGGAAGCATGAAAAGAATACAGACACTGCTTGCTGCCCTAAGATGGCTGTTGAAGTCAAGGATTTAGCACAATTTAGAGAAACATTATGCTTTTATACAGACAATAACCCTATTCAGAGTTGCAGGTTATCTTAAAACAGGTTGCATTAAAAATCTTTCTATTCATGGTGTTAATCCAAATACCAAAATACTCAAACCTATAAAGGGGACAGACTGTTCAGTATATACAAATCAGTAAGTTCGCAGGTGACACCTAGTTAAGTGGGAATGTTGATCTGCATGAGGACAGGGAAGCTTTACACAGAGACTTGGATAAATTGAATTGATGGGCCAACAGTAATGGTATGAGCTTCAACAAGGCCAAGTCCTGGGTCCTGCACTTAGACCACAACCATGCCATGCATTTCTACAGGCCTAGGTAAGCATGGCTGGAGAGCTGCGTGGTAGAAAATGTTCCAATTGACAAGCAGCTGAATATGAGCCAGCAGTGGGCCCAGGTGGCCAAGAAAGCCCATGGCATCCTGGGTTGTATTAGAAATAGTGTGACCAGCAGAAGTAGGGAGGTGATTGTCCCCCTGTTCTGAGCACTGATGAGGTCACACTTTGAGTATTGTGTCCAGTTTTGGGCACCTCAATACAAGAAGGGTATCAAGGTGATGGAGCGAGTGGAGAGGAGGGCAATGAAGCTGGTGAAGGGTCTGAAGAATAAGCCTTATGAAGGACGACTGAAGGACCTGGGACTGTTTAGTCTGAGGAAGTGGAGGCTGAGGGGAGACCTCATCACTCTCTTCGACTACTTGAAAGGACATTGTAGAGATGTTGGTGCTGGTGTCTTCTCACAGGTAATTAGCAATAGGACAAGAGGGAACGGCTTCAAGCTGCAACAGGGTAGGTTTATATTGGACATTAGGAAAAACTTCTTTACAGGAAGAATGGTCAGACACAGGAACAGGCTGCCCAGGGAGGTGGCTGAGTCACCATCCCTGAATGCGTTTAAGAGTCATTTAGATGTGGTGTTGGGGGATATGGTATAGGCTTTGTAGAGTGGGGTTGATGGTTGGACTCAATGATCCCAAGGGTCTTTTTCAACCTGAATGATTCCATGATCCTATGAAATGAAGACTTTTTTTTTTTTTTTCCCACCTTCTACTGACGTACATGATAGTGATCACTTATTAGAATCAGATAACCAATCTGTCTGCATGGCATTAATTATAGACTACTGAAGTCACAATGCCATAGAGGCTGTTGGAGAGGCTTAATATTTGCCACATGTCATGCCTGGGGATGATGTGTCACTGAATGAAATTTATTACTTGCAGGCAGGCATCTGCATTACATAAGTCACTCCATAATGAGATTCCTACACAGAAATCAAGGACAAAATGACATGGTGTCTGAACTGCATTCTGAAATTAAATAATGAAACTTGAAAAAATTCAAACTGATATTTATGAATGTAATTATTTAAAAATAATAGTTATAAAAACTGCTTGAGGTTTTAAAACCCCAAATTATATGCAAAAGAATATTTTTATCTGGCATGATTATAGACTTTTTCATAGGTACACTGGTACTTAAATGCACAAACTCATAAAACACGAACAAAAATACTTTGTTGCAAAGTTTTTGGATGGGTTTTTATGTGTGTGTTCCTTATCCTATGACTGGTGCTTTTAGGTGTTGCTTTGTTACAAATAGGAACTCTCCTATTCATCATTTTCTATTTTTCTAATTTAAGAACTTATTATGTAGCCAGGGGGGGAAAATAAAATAATAAGAAAAAAAAATAATACCTGACCTGAATGAACCAGATAGTATGCACAGTGAATTGCTGAAGTGAACATTTTTCCATATCTTGAAGTTTTAACTTTGAAAATAAGTTTTAAAATGTTCATCCTAACCAGTCATGATTATCTATGAATAATGGATGCATCTGAACAAAACAGGTCTGGTTTCAATGCAATTTTCCATAGAAAAATATCATAAAATTAGTTGGATAAGGCACCTATACTACAGAAACCTGTCCAGCTCTCTTCTGAGCTGTAGAAAATATCTGTACCAAGCTCAGCTGAGTCACTGAGCTGGATGGTGCAGTCTTGTGATGCCACTGTCTGTGTCGCACTTTATTATACAACCACTGTCAATTCAGCACCTTTCGGGAACACTGAATTAACTCAAAAAAAGAAGGAACATTGTCTTCTCCAGGCCCTCCTCCTCAATTTCTTCACTCTACAAAAGTTCTCTCAAAGTTTTATCTTTATGAATAACAGTTTATTCTTGCCAAGGTCTCTGCCCTACATTCACCACTGCTTCTGTTTCTGGCCAACAAACAGGAGAGATTCACCATGCAACAAACAGTTCTACAGAATAAAAGCTTTGACATTGCTTCTTGAATTGTCATCTTATATTTCTGTAGTCCAAAAAACAAAGAGACCTTTCCAAAAAATGTTACCCTTCATAAACACTGGAAGAATAGAAAGCCTGATAAGTTCTCAATTTATCAGCTAACTTTGACAAAGAAATTATCAAATAAACCTGTAAATGTTGATAGATTTTAGACCTAGATTTCTCTGAGGTGCTATGAAATGCTGACGGAACCATAAATGTTCACAAGCAAAACATAATCTATTTGAAGACTATAAAGATGTAATGTGACTGCTTTCAACTGAATTATGGATCTGACAAAGATCACCCTGCTAAATAAATACTTACCATAGTCATTATCATAAAAAATAATGAATTTCTGCCAGGCGTATTCTGTGACCACCCTCAAGATGACATCATTTAAGTAGACAGGGGGGCGAACGGAGAGTGTATAGTCATCATTGCGGTTGCTCCTGGTGAGCCCACAGCCACTCCTCGGTGTTCCTGCTGTTGAGCGCTGGATGAAGAGGTGAGGGATGTGCATGGCGTCTGCTAGAGACTGAAGGGATCCTGCTGACGTGCAGCCAATGGAGCTGACAAGGGCCAGGATGCCTTGGTTCATCAGGTCACAGGCTATAACAAAACAGCAATATTTAAAATGAGAGCAGTTTAGTGCATAGTGCCTATTTTATTGTTGAAACACAGACACTAGGAATTGAAACACAACAGGTTCAAGAGAAATACAGTAAATTTTTGCATGTTGAGTAACTGAGACCTAAAATTCATGAAAACTGCAAGGCTTCTCTATTCACTTTGAGCTGTCTTGTTGTGAAAGCTGGAAGACTGCCTCATTCACCTCACCCCAAAATTAATTATCCCTTGAAAATGAGACCCACACCTGGGCCTTCTGAGGACCACTAAGAACTGATTCCAGCTACTGAAATAAAATGACCACTAAAGGAGACAAGCACTCTTCAAAGCTCCATTAATGTGATCTTTGTATTATATAGAGAAAGCTTGAAGAAACAACAGCTCAGGTTTGCTGTCAACTTTTGAAGACAACTGAATAGAATTATGCACTTTAACTTGTCCAAGCAAAAGCTGAGTTGCTTTGGGGTTTTAAGAAATATATGCAATAATCTTAGGTAACTACTTCTATTTTTATTTTTTTAAACAGACTTTTTCAGTATTCAATGAACAATTTATATACATTTACCCTCCTCACTTCTATATGAAAGTAATGGAATTGTTTATGTGAGAAATAACACCTTGTAACTAATGGCATGGTTCATGAGTCCTTAGTTAGTTAGAGCAGACAGTCTTAAGTACAAAACCAATGAAATCCACATTAATATGAGGTGTTTATCATGATTAATGTTAATGAAATCAATAAATATAAAAATAATTAATAATTATTAGGTCTTTAATTTTGAAGAATTACTCTGTGAAATAGAGTCAAAAGTTTATATTGGGTTGCTATCAGACTTGAGAGCTTGAATGAAGAAACAACATGGGCTTATTGCATAATTCCTCAGAGCGCACCCAAGACTAAATTTTTAAATATTTAATTTGCCACAGGCAAAGCTACACCTGCAGTTAACCTGCGTTTACACATGTAAATCAGGTAACAGGACAGTAAGGAGCAATATGTATTTACATATGCATATCTAATACTAGACTGTACAATTACTTATTTTGCAGGAATATTCTGCACATATGACAGGTGCATCCAAAAACAAGAAACCCACATGTGAGAATATATTCCCCTAAAAATACAAAAACATATTTTAGTGCCAGACCTGTTGTCTCATATCATATGGCTCTTACTCACAGTGAGTAATGTTTTACTCCACAAACGCCTATTGATCTCAATGGAAATAATTACAGTGTGAGAAATAGAGTTCTGCATTCAGGCCCATGAGGAGCCTGACTTTGCAGTCAAAGTACAGCTCTGGAGGTTACGAATGTAGGGAACCACCTTCTCCTAAAGCCAGTGCATTATACTCCTTAAGATACAGAGATCAGGAAAGTGGCATGGTAGATTCCCAGGCTGTACTAACACTGCTGAGGCTGTCCAATGGGAACACTTCTGAATGCCTTCATACAGATAAATATGGGAAGGGCCAGTGTTCTCACAGAGAAATTTAAAGTGTTTTGGCTTAGGATATAAGTGCTCCCTCTGTATATGCTCAGAATGTTTCTGGGTCACCTTCTGGGCTTTCGGTTCAAGGTAACACATTTTCAATAATCCTAAGCATCCATTTTTCAGGAAAATGCTTTGGAAATCAGACAAAAAAAAATGTTGATCTCACACATTTCTAATAATAAGAACATTTCAAAATAATCTTATTAGCTATTCACCTTTTTTGCTGCTTGTTTACATTCTTCGTCATTATTTTCAAATAATTAAAAGGTTTGTCAAGTTATCCTTTTAGGGAGATGTTGAATTTCTTTCTGAATATGGTTCTGCACCAAGTACTGCAATATTTAGGTTGCATATCCCACTGAGAATGCTATTACTTCAGAAAAAAAACTATTTTTATTGATATATTGATTTATCTATCAATAAATACTTGTAACTATCTATATCTCACTAGATATCCTTGTGGCTAGATATCAATAGACAAACAAAACTGATAGATTTTACAAAGCCTGCTTTTAATTCAAGAAAATTTAAGTCTACGTGGTCCTGATGTCACCTGTTCAAATAAAATATATAGTGTGACCCTCCAGTCTCTCAAACATGACTTTTAAAAGTATACCAGACTCTGGCTGCATTACAAAAATTGCTTGAACATGTCTACATTTCCAGGAACACTTTCAGACTGAGAATAACCAGTATGCTCCCTGTAACACTATGAAGTAGGAAACATGATTTTTTGTGAAAATTGTTATTGAAAGATGAAGAGGAAGAAAACAACATGGAACACTTAGTTCCACAGGGCCAAATGCTAATTCCAACAAACAAACTGAATAAAGGATTAAAAAACACGTCTCTTGATACTGCACCACTTTTGTTACAATGGCCTCAGGACTGAAGTTGCCCATGCGGCTCTTTCTTCGATGATACACTTATGAGAATCTTGTGCACTGGACTGGGGCAATATGCACTTGATTATGCTCACAAATGGACATTATTCCTGCACACTTAGAGATGATTTAATACACAGAGAAAATGAGCCGCTGGAGAAAGGGCTGCAACCTCAGAAGCAGCTTTTCTAGAAGATGAGTGCATGAGTTGCAGAGTTCTTCTCTGAGTCAGCCTAACTGGATTATTCTTTAGAATAATAGAAATATAATTTGTACCATATATACACATAGAAAGTAAAGCCTATATATGTCAAGCTCTCATATGATATTCACATATTCCTTAGCCAAGCAGAACTTCTGTCAGCTTCACTGGAAGAGTTGTTTGCTAAAAAGCATAAAATTAAGGTCTACAAGTTTTCTTCATCCTTTCTCCCCCCTCAAACAGAAGTTCTATTAAATCCTGGTGATCTGAATCTTTCAACTGTATCTTATCAATTGACTAAAAGCTCTGGTTCAAACATATTTGAAATCCTAGTTGCATTCCTTCTAAAGCCAGAAATACCCAATTTCTTTTTGTCCCACATGTGTTAAAAAGAAAAAATCCACATACTCATATATATATATATTTATAGAAGGACTTAAATGCTACCTTGCCATTCAAAACTCTGTTGCAATTTAGTTTATTATGACCACCATCAAGATTGCATTTCCAAGCTAGTATTTAGTCTACTGCCAAAATGATCAAGGAATATGAGTTTACTGTTAATTAGAAAAAGAAAAATATCGCTGTGTCTTTTAAGACTAAAGGACAGTAGAAATGTCACATTCAAATGGATGCATTCCATCATATTTGAGAAATCTTGGCAATCTGGTGAAATGCTTGATGATTGGAAAAAAGGGAACATAACCCCAATATTCAAAAAAAGGAAAAAAGAAGATACAGGAAACTATAGGCCAGTCAGTTTCACCTCTGTGCCTGGCAAGATTATGGAGCAGATTCTGCTGGAGTCTCTGCTAAGGCACATGGAAAATAGGGAGGTGACTGAAGACAGCCAACACGGCTTCACCAAGGGCAAATCCTGCCTGACAAATCTGATGGCCTTCTATGATACTGCCACAAACTTGGTGGACAGAGAAAGAGCAATGGACATCATCTACCCGGACTTATGCAAAGTATTCGACACTGTCCTGCATGACATCCTAGTCTCCAAATTGAAAAGTCATGGGTTCGATGGATGGACTACTTGATGGATAAGGAACTGGCTGGACAGCTGCACTCAAGGGGTTGTAGTCAACGGCTCAATGTCCAAGTGGCAGACAGTGAGGAGTGGTGTCCCACAAGGGTCAGTACTGGGACCTGTGCTATTTAGCA